>CM053607.1:7076539-7215747 GCA_028646535.1 Procyon lotor
ACACCAGTCAGAATAGCTAAAATTAGCAAGTCAGGAAATGACAGATGTTGGCGAGGATGGGAGAAAGGGGAACCCTCCTCCACTGTTGGTGGGAATGCAAGCTGGTACAGCCACTCTGGAAAACAGTATGGAGGTTCCTCAAAAAGTTGTAAATAGAGCTACCCTATGATCCAGCAATCGCACTACTGGGTATTTACCCTAAAGATACAAATGTGATCCAAAGGGGCACGTGCACCTGAATGTTTATAGCAGCAATGTCCACAATAGCCAAACTATGGAAAGACCTTAGATGCCCATCAACAGATGAATGGATAAAGAAGATGTGGCGTATATATATATACAATGGAATACTATGCAGCCATCAAGAGAAAGGAAATCCAGCCATTTGCAATGACGTGGATGGAACTGGAGGGTATTATGCTAAGCGAAATAAGTCAGTCAGAGAAGGACAAGTATCATATGATCTCTCTGATATGAAGAATTTGAGAGGCAAGGCGGGGGTTTATGGGAGTGTGGGGGAGAGAAATGAAACAGGAGGGGATGGGGAGGGAGACAAACCATAAGAGACTCCTAGGCACACGAAACGAACTAAGGGTGGCTCGGAGGTGAGGGGGTAGGGATAGGGTGGCTGGGTTGTAGACATTGGGGAGGGTATGTGCTATGGTAAGTGCTGTGAAATGTGTAAGCCTGACGATTCACAGACATGTACCCTGGGGCAAATGTTATATGTTAATAAAAATTATATATTAATAAAAAAAAAAAGAAAAGCAGAACTCTTGCTATGTTTAGTGTGAAATATTATCTATGTTTTGGTTAAAAAATAAAAACCAGGATTACTGGGGAAAAAAAAAAAACATTTGGTTTTTGTACCCTCTGTCTTGTACCTGGCCTCATTACAGTCATACCAAACTACCAGTCAATATTTATCTGCTCATATCCTGTTCTTAAAACACTTTCAGACTGTTATCTATAAAGCAAAAGAAAATTGTCAGAAATAGCATTTTTTCTGGAGGCTGTGTTTTGACTTTCTTTTTTGGTTTTGTTTTCTTCTACTTTCCAGCCAGCCAGCTACCTTCAGTAACAATATAATTTTTTTTCATTCTTGCACTGAAATATCAAGGAATTTAATAGATCTTTTTTGAGAGTAGAGTCTTATTTAGGTGCATTTAAAAATCATAGAAATGTGCATCAAAATGGACATGGCAAGAAGCATGTTAACGGTGTGTATAAAGAACAAGGAATGTTGGCTTAGCCTTGAATATGATGAATAAACGTATACCATTTTAGCATCATGCAAAGTCATCTTGTTTCAGCAATTTCACATTTTGCTTTCCAGTTCCAACTTTGGATTCCTCAACTAAATAAGACTGAGCTCATCCTGCAGATAATTTTACCTCTACATGCTTTTCCTAATTGGACTTAAAGGATAAATCCAACAGCTTAGCTTTTAAGAGTCAACAGCATTTAACTACTTCTTCAAAGTTGTTTACACTGTTAAGAAGATTGGCTAACATGCTGGAAATTCACTTTGAAGAGACAACAATTGTCAGGTCAAGTGGGTTGTCAGCGAAGTGGGCAGCAAAAAACATGAGAGTAAATACTTGAACCACTGATCGTAACACTCTGACCCCATCAGCTGGATATTCCCATTTTCCTGGACAGTGTTCATTTCAAGCAAATGTCATTGTTTGGCAATACTCAGCTGTTGCAGAAGAAGCAACATCATACTGGAAGAGTTGTTATTGGATGAACTTATCAAAGGACTTGAGAAAATGTGGTTGATGCATTTTGATAATATAATAATAATACTAGTAATAATAATAATAATAATGAAATATGCAATAAGTACTACCTTCAGAGTATATGTGCCTACACTGAAAAATGCAGTCTGGAGTTTGTCATTTTCCATTCACTCCTCTCTCTCCTTACTGCTGTAGGATATCTAGTCCAAGCTTCAAACATATTCAACTTAGCATCATGGTACCCTTCCCATATTTCTCACTTGACCTCTCTCTCTCTCTGCTTTAACTTTGTTGACTGATTATCTTTAACTGATACACCCATCTTTTAGCTTCTGTGACGACAAATTTTATTGGGGTCCCTCCTACCTCTAGGCTGCAGCTTCTCAGTATCTTTTGTGAATATATGCCTTCCTATTCATTCTTGGTGTGAATGACAAGTACCGGGTGCATCCAAGTTCCCTATCAAATCAGCATTTTGGCTAGAAAACTAACTTGAAGAGATGTGTAAAACCAAATATATTTCATATGAACTTTAAACCATCAAATATGGCAGTCACTGCAGTTCCCCTGTGAGTGAAGGAAAGGAAGGGTGAGTTGAGGGAGATCAGAGGGGGAGATGAACCATGAGAGACTGTGGACTCTAAGCAACAAACTGAGGGTTTTGGAGAGGTGGGGGTGGGGGGTTGGGCGAGCCTGGTGGTGAGTGTTGAGGAGGGCACGTACTGCATGGAGCACTGGGTATGGTACATGAACAATGAATCTTGGAACACTGAAAAAATAAAATAAAAAAAAATTAAGTCTCGAATTTCAAAGTTTTGGTGAAAATAATTATAGCAAAATATTTTTTCCAGTGCTACATACCTTACAAAGCATCTTCCCAACCATTGTCTTCACTAAACCCTCATAACTATTACATACTAAAGTGACTGCATTTTTTAACTAAATTAGCTAAATTTTGTAGATTAAAAGCTGAGTCTCAGAAAGGTTAAGTTACTAATGCATGTTTGGGTTTCTAAACTTTTAAGAGCTAAGAACCAAATGATCTTAGCTCATTTCACAATGATAAAGTCTATAAATAGGAAAACAGAACATAAAAGAAATTTTATTGTTGGTTCGTACATAGAGATTAAAACTTTCAAGAGTTGCAATTTAAGATCTAACGTTATAATTCCATGTGAGCAAAAGTGGTTTTAAATTGCTTATTGTCCTCAAAAAATTATGGAATGTTATAGTTTTCTGAAAAAATGAAATAAATGTGTTAAAAAATACATTTCATCTAATGCATTTGTGATAAGTTATCCTGACAGTAGGTATCCTTTATACGATTAAAATTGCACCTGACCTTTGTGATCTTCCTCCCAAAAAACATATAAGCACAGTCTAATTGTGAGAAAGACATTCGATCTACCCTATTAAGAGACAGTCTACATAATACCTGTATGTTACTCCCCAAAATTGTCAAGATCATTAAACACTAGCCAGGCCTGAGAAACTGTCACAGCTAAGTGAAGAAATAAAAGTGAAAATGAACTTTTGGGACTTCAGCAAGATAGATAAAAAGTGTCTGCACAGCAAAGGAAACAGTCAACAAAACAAACAGGCAACCCACAGAATGGGAGAAGATATTCACAAATGACACTACAGACAAAGGTCTGATATCTAAGATCTATAAAGAACTCCTCAAACTCAACACTCAAAAAACAGATAATCATGTCAAAAAATGAGCAGAAGATATGAAAGGACACTTCTCCAAAAAAGACATACAAATGGCTAACAGACACATGAAAAAATATTCATCATCGTTAGCCATCAGGGAGATTAAAATCAAAACCACCCTCAGATACCACCTTAAACCAGTTAGAATGGCCAAAATCAACAAGACAGTAAACAACAAATGTTGGCGAGGATGTGGAGAAAGGGGAACCCTCTCACACTGTTGGTGGGAATGCAAGTTAGTGCAGCCACTTTGGAAAACAGTGTGGAGATTCCTCAAGAAATTAAAAATAGAGCTACCCTATGACCCTGCAATTGCACTGCTGGATATTTATCCCAAAGATGCAGATGCAGCACAAAGAAGGGCCACATGTACTTCAATGTTCATAGTAGCAATGGGTACAATGGCCAAACTGTGGAAAGAGCCAAGATGCCCTTCAAAAGATGAATGGATAAAGAAGATATGGTTCATATATACAATGGAATATTATACCTCCATCAGAAAGGATGAATACCCAACTTCTGTATCAACATGGACGGGACTGAAAGAGATTATGCTGAGTGAAATAAGTCAAGCGGAGAGAGTCAATTATCATATGGTCTCACTGACATCTGGATCATAAGGAAAAACATGGAGGACATTGTGAGAGGGAAGGGAGGGGTGAATTGGGGGAAATCAGAGGGGGAGATAAACCATGAGAGACTGTGAACTCTAAGCAACAAACTGAGGGTTTTGGAGAGGAAGTGGCAGGGGGTTGGGCGAGCCTGGTGGTGGGTGTTGAGGAGGGCACATATTGCATGGAGCACTGGGTGTGGTGCATGAACAATGAATGTTGGAACACTGAAAAAATAAAACAAAAGTATTTGGGAAAAAAGATTAAAAAAAAAAAAAGCCATGTAAACTAAATGTAATGCAGCATACCTGAATGGGATCCTCTTGTATAAAAAGTACATTAAGTTTAAAAAAGTATATTAAATAAAATCTAAGAAATCTAAATAAGTTATGTACTTTTGTTAGTAAGGTATCAATATAGGTTTATTAATCATAACAAATATGCCATTCTAATGTAAGATGTTAATACTAGGGGAAACTGAGTTTGAGGTATGTGGGAACTCCATCTACTGTCTTCATAATTTTTTATTAGTCTAAAAGTGACATAAATAAAACTGATTTAAAGTAAAAATTTTCTTGAAAAAACTTAAGCATACACTTACCATTTCTCAGGTAGAAAGACAGGCTATGTCTACACAAAATAATCTATATGAGAAAGCTTAGAGTGGCTTTATTTGTAACTGTCACACACTTGAAAGAACCCGAATGGGACTTGAACTTGGGAACTGACAAAGTGGTATAATTCATATAGTGAAATAGTACTCAGCAATCACAAGAAATGAGCTACTGATAAATCAACAACAGGAATGAAGCTCAGACGCATTATGCTTATAGAAAGAAGACAGATTTGAAAGGCTACCTAATGTGTTTCCATTTATTTATCATTCTTACAAAGACAGAATTACCAGGACAAAAAACAGATTAGTGGTTATCAGGAGTTAGGGAAGGAGAACTTTACAAATAAGGGTGTGGGGAAATTCTTTGGTCATTGGAACTGTTCTGTATTTTAATTGCAATAGTGGTTATATAACTAATACATTTACAAAACTCACAAAAAGATTCACTACAAAGGATGAATTTTGCTAATGATAAGCTTTATCAATAAAACAACTGAAAAAATAACTATGAGTTGCAACATAATGTGTTGCCTTAAGTATTATGACATGTGTGATCATCTGTTGAATTATACCATGAAAAGTTTGAAATATTACCAGTCAAATCTTTAGGAAGACTTAACAAAGACTAGTTATGACAACTGTGGACCAGGGCAAATTTTGGGAAGGATTTTGGCTTGTAGTCATCAAATCCTAAAAAAAGCAGGGAATTCATATGTGTTGGGCAAACTCCCTCAGTGAATGCTGTAACTTACTTAACAAGTTAATGGTAAGAATCTGGTTGTGAGACCACTTGAAGGGATTTGTCAGACCATGCTTTTTCATCAGTGCTGACAACAAAGCACTGGAGAGATTAAGAATGAGGAGGCATCATGAGAAGCCAAGAGGCAGTAACAGAATAGTGACCCATATCACTTTTCATGGCAATTCACAAAATAATAATATTGTTCACGTAAAGGATGAGGTGTCCTGATTCAACTCCCTGTATAGACTCACTTTTGCCAGAAAAAATAAATAGCTCCTCTCAAATTATCCTATTAAAATCTACAAGAATATTGCCCTAACCCAAAAATATATTACAATTGTTTGCAAGCTCCTAAGAAATATTTTCCTGTCATGAGCAAAAGAACAAATAATAGTTGTTGATTTTAAAAACACATCAGAGATGTTTAAGCCCTTGAAAATAAAGATGCACAATCAAGGTATGAAATATTTAATGATGGCTTGCTAATTTATGCAATTCAAAATTGCATAAGAAACAGAATAATAATCCCATCAATCGAAAGGAAGAATGAGCTCAGAGTATTATTTAAAATTCGAAAGCACTGGGGTGCCTGGGTGGCTCAGTGGGTTAAAGTCTCTGCCTTCAGCTCAGGTCATGGTCTCCGAGTCCTGGGATCGAGCTCAGCATCAGACTCTCTGCTTAGTGGGGAGCCTGGTTCCCCCCTCTCTCTGCCTGCCTCTCTGCCTACTTGTGATGTTTCTCTCTGTCAAAGAGATAAATAAAATCTTAAAAAAATTGAAAGCACGTTAAAGTTGCTAGAGTCTTGTAGAGCTCATCAGATCACAGAATTTGCTTCAAAGGAATGTAAACTCAGGTATGGTTATTATTATGAGAAAAATAAAGAAAGTTAAATTATTGGCCCTAAGAGGTTAATAACTTATCAGTCCTACCTCTTAAAAAATGAATTCATTTATTAGATACAAATCTAACAATTTTGATATCAACTAGAATCAAGGAAATATTTAAAATTAAAATGGAATCATTGAAAAGAAACAACGATAAGTAATTAGAGTTAGAATGCCAAACCACCAATAGCTCTTGCTCATGCAATAATTCATATGTGGCAAGCACATGTTTGCCAGTTGAAATGACATCTTATATTAACATTCCAGCCATTATTAGGAATTCTATATAGCTTGTCCCATTTAACCCCCAAAGTAACAAAGTAAGGTAGTTCTGGTACATTATCCCAGTGTTGTAGATGGGGATAATCAACCTGTTATGTCTTTCCTCAGCCACTACCTGAGAGTCCACACTGCATAGTTCTTCAAGGTGTAGACAATCCTGTAACCCTAGAATCTGTTGGCTAAACTTGTGTGTTAAACCCTGTGAAGCAGAATACGATAGTCAGTGTTACATGTGATTCAGTTTTCATCTTGCTTTATATTAAAGTTTTGCTTAGATTGCCATTGTCAAAGAGAGGGTATAGAATAGTAGCTAAGGCAGAGTTTCCAGAGCTAGTCTGCTCACGTTCACAAGTATGAGGAATAGAGACCACCTACAGCAATGTTTAAAAGATTAAATGCTTAAGATAGACACAAGACTTCGCCCTACATAAGTTTTTTCATTATTATTTATTCACTTCTAATTTATTTGGATTTGTTTTACTACTGTTTTTTTTTTTTTTTTTTTAAAGATTTTATTTATTTTACAGAGAGAAACACAGTGAGAGAGGGAACACAAGCAGAGGGAATGGGAGCGGGAGAAGCAGGCTCCCTGCTGAACAGAGAGCCCGATGTGGGGCTCGATCCCAGAACCCTGGGATCACGACCTGGGCCGAAGGCAGACGCGTAACGGCTGAGCCACCCAGGCGCCCCTGTTTTACTACTGTTTTTAAGAATACCTAAAGTTAGGTGCTTTGTTTATCGATTTTCAATCTTTCTTCTCTAGTTGGATCATTGAAGACTACAGATTTCTATCGAAGAACCACCTCAGATGTATCCCAAAGGGTTTTGACAAAGGGAATTATATCATTGATGTCTGAACATTTTCTAATTAACAATATAATTTCTTATTTGTTTGGGGAGTTAATGATCATTGCCTTGTCTTTTCTAAATTTCAAAATGTTATTTTTTTTAAGTCATTTTGTTTTTTAACTTAGATGCACATAATCACAGAGCATTTTGTTCCTTTGAAAATATTTGAGACTTGCTTCTTGTCCTAGGATGTAATCACTATTCAGACGTACTTCATGTTGTATATTTGTACAATAGATCTAGTTTGTTCAGTGGTTTGTTCAAATCTTCTATGGTTTGGTTCAACTGATAGTTTTAGTCTCCTTTGTTCAACCTGTCATTGACAGTAAGTCAAAAATCCCCCAACACGATGGCAGATGGCCTACTTCTACCTGATCTTCTGAGTTTACTACATATTTGTTGTGAGCTATGTTCTTGGGTGCATCAACTTGCTACACATTTCTGATGAAGGGAAAGTTATTATTGTGCACGGACTTCTTTGTCTCCAATGACACTTTTTGACCCCAAAGTCATTTTTTATCATATTAATATAATTTCATCAACTTTCTTTTAGTGTGTTACTGATTAGTATTAAGTTAATGATAAGTTTTTGAATTTATCCACTTAAATTTAGCAATATATTTGCTACTTTATTCTCTTGTCTTTTTCATTTTCTTATTTTATGCATTCTACACAGGACCATTTTCATTTCCGCCTTAAGAAAATCTCTTATTATTTGCCTTAGAGAAGGTCTGTGGTGGCAAACACTCAAAATTTTTGTTTGTCTGAAAATGTCTTTATATTGCTCTCTTTTGTGACAGCTGATAAACAGCCCTGAGTTCTGTTTTTTTCCTCCCGTAAGCACATTATGACATTTTTTCTTCACCGTCTACTGGATTCTATTTTTGTGGTTGAGAAGTAGTCAGCTGTCAGGATAATTCTCGTGCCTTTGAAGATCTTTTTGCTCTAGAAGCTTTTGAAAACCTAATTCTCTTGTTGATGATCTGGACTTTCACTATGATCTATTTAGGTAAAACATTCTCTTTATTTGTCCTACTTGCTATTCTTGAGCTTTCAAAGATATGTGTACTGTTACATATAATCAATTCTGGAAAATTCTGTCACCTCATCTCTTCCTGCCTGCCCCATGTCTTTAAGAACAATGATTAGATGTGTGATATTCCTTCTCACATTGACTTTCTATTTTCTTGAAACCATGTTTTAAAAATTTCTTTAGGTCTTTGTGTTGTATTTTGTATGATTTTCTTAGATTTATCTTTAAATTCACTAATGTCCTCAGATGCTCCTAATCTGAAATTAAACTTGTCCACTTACTACTGACTTCAATTACCTTAATTATGTTTCTTTATTTTTCTTTCACATCTATTTGTTTTTATGTAGCTCTTGTTAAAAATATACTTACAATAACTTGTATTTCTTTAAACATTTTAATATGGTTATTGTATATTTCATTTGGTAATTCTAATATCTGATATTATTATGGATCTCATTCTGTTTTCAACTTTATCAGCTAGTCCTGAATAATGCTGCTTTTTTTCCTTATGTGTTCTGTGATTTTTGATTGTGAGTTTATATTTGTGGAACTTTTCCATGGGAATTATCTGAGGTCAAGTTTGAAGCTGAGTTTCACCAGAGAATGTTTGCTTTGCTCTGTCAGGCATTTAGAAGGTTTTATTTGGCACACTTTAAATTTTGGCTCTCAACTGTTTCATATTATTAAGTTGTATGAATTTATTTTATTTTCTTTAGAGATTTTATTTATTTATTTCACAGATAGAGAGAGAGAGTGAGCAAGCGCACAAGCAAGGGAGCAACAGGCTGAGCGATACCAACCTGAACCGAAGGTAGACACTTAACTGCCTGAGCTATCCAAGGTGCCCCCAAGTTGTATGAATTTATGGTGCAAACTTGCAAAACCATTTGTGGGTGTGTGCTATTTTCTTTTTCTTCTTCTCTCAGGAGCAATATTTCTTACAAATCATTGGATGAGGGAACAAAATGAACAGATCTATTTTACTATTTTCCCTTAGTATGGTCATGCTCTTGGGGAAACCTCTCATATGAAAGTTTAAGAATCCTGCTTTTTCTCTTAATGTTTCTGTAGAACAGGAAGAAAAAGGCCTCTTAAGTCCATATTGTGACAATCAAAAATTGCATAAAATTATTCAACAATATAGTTATTCAACAATAGGTCATTTATACATAAATTGTTAGTGTTTTAAGTCACAATATGTAAGAAAAAACCCTATCTCAACTCTAATCAAAAGTGACATCAAAGAGTCATGGAAAGATGAAGGTAACATTGTAGAAGAAAGCTCCTGGTTGCCTCATTTGAGCAGTTCCAACTATTTATGCATATTGATATTTCAAGGCTTTCATTCTTTGTCAGGAGTAATTTTTTAAAAATGAAAAAAAAATTGCTTGTTTTTAAAAATGAAAGTCATTTTAACTTGAAAATAAAATACAAATTCATTAGACTGATTTTTATAAATCTTAAATTCATTGTGGGTTATCAGTGACATTTTCCTATATTTTGAAACCCACTTCATTATTACTCATAATTGTTTCTAACTATGATACAAAAAACTAGAAGAATCATAAAATTTAAAAAGATGGAATAACCTAAAAGGATGAAAAAATCCTAAAATAGGTTATGATCACTCAGTTTTCTTGTGTTACCCAAAGTATTACATAATCTTCCAAGAAAATATTAAATAGGAAACACCATCTTTGTAGTAGTATATTTTTAAATTTCATTCAACATTGCTGAGAATTCAGAATTTTCCATATTCTGTATATAATGGCAAAAATTAAAAGTCGACATGAGAATACATATACTATTACTAGATGAATCAGGAGGTGGATATATGGAGACAAAGAGCAGCCCTCTGGACTCTAATAATGAAGGTCAGATTAATGGTACCAGTGAATTCAGACTGAATGGTGGTGATATCTAAACAAATTTTCTCAAACTCAGGAACCAATGAACTAATTCTCCATTTCCAAGAACAAAAAGAAAATCTAGCATTCTGTCAGTTAGAAAGGACTTTATTTTATTGCAGTTATATTTAATATAACCACTGTCATGGAAGAACTTTTTAAGAAAATATCCAAATGCTTCTCCTATAACATAAACTATAGTTGGATCATTGTTAATTACATTGTCATTTCCAGGAGTTTAACTGAGTTTTATGTTATAATTTTGAAAATCCAAGAGTTTTAGATTAATCTACAGAATGTACATTGAGAGGATACAGAAACACCATTTACCAGTTTTGAAACTGATATTTTTCTTATCCATTCACATATTTTCTCTATGAAAGCATCTACTCAGGAAGCCTGGGTGGCTCAGTCGGTTAAGTGTCTGCCTTTGGCTCAGGTCATGATCTTGTCCTTGGATTGAGCCCCACATCAAGCTCCCTGCGCAGTGGGGAGGCTGAATCTCCCCCTCCATCTGCCTGCTGCTCCCCCTGCTTGTGCTCACTATCTCTCTCTGTCACATAAATAAATAAATAAATAAATAAATAAATAAATAAATAAATAAATAAAATCTTTAAAAACAAAAGAAAGCATCTACCCCCACAGTTCCATGAACTAGGAAGCTCAACTTATACTCTGAGCTACTAATTTGTGTAACATATAATTACATTGAACCTTCAGGGAAGAACTGAAACTCTACCAAAGCTCTATTATTTGAAATTCACAAAATGAATGTCAAAGAAATGTAACTGTTTCTAACTCTATGACCTACAGTTGGAAGCTTCTTTAAACAATTTTATTATATGTAATTCAGGGATAGAATTAAATAGAAAAAAAGCAAAGGATATTTGTTTTGTGTTTGAA
Source organism: Procyon lotor (assembly GCA_028646535.1). Lineage (NCBI taxonomy): Eukaryota > Metazoa > Chordata > Mammalia > Carnivora > Procyonidae > Procyon > Procyon lotor. The sequence goes on from CM053607.1 coordinate 7,087,825, forward strand.
AGATTATTGACAAATTCAGAACATTGTTCAATAAAGGTACTGAGGACATATTTGCCCTTGGTCTAAGTACAAAAAGTCCCTATTTTCCTACATTGTCTCTTCTATCTACTTACTAGGAGCTATTTCTCATCTATTCTTATGCACCTCTAGAACTTAATGAGTGATTCTGGAAGAGGCCCTTATCACATCCTCAGATATTAGATGAATTTAGAAGCAGAACCTCAGTTCACAGGTATGAAAGAGATGCATGGCCAGCTGGGTGGCCTTGGTTCTCTGTTTCCCAGACATGTAGTCCCTCCTTGCCTTGGCTTTGGTCACCTTCTCTATTCTCCCAATCCTTGTGCTAACATTTACCCATTTTCTTATCCACTGATGTCAGCTCCATTATTTACTCTAATTCATTCTTAGGTCATGAAATTTACTCCTACCCTTATAGTTTCTCCTCTATGTTCTTGGAAGTGCTGAATTATAGCAGATGTTATCAGTATCTCCATATGAAACCTTTAAATAGATACCCTTTACTAGAGCTGATATTGATTCCTAAAGACAGTAGTTCTAGAATTATCCCTCTTGCTTCATGTATTATGATGTCAAAGCTTTGACTATATTCTGATGATCTGCTCACTTCCTGTATTCAACAAGCATTTACTGAATGCTTATTTTACCAGGATCACTGTTAGACACAGCTTCTACCCTCAAGAGTCTCAAAATGCACTGTAGTTCTTTTAAATTTTGATGACATATAATAAGCGCTAAAAAAAAAAAATACAGATTCCTTGGCTTTCCTTAGGTATTATGGCTAACCCATAAAGCCAAAGGATCCCATAAATCAAGGGAGGTATACGAAAAATTACATAGGAATATTACTCTAAATGAATCTAATACTCATATATGTGTAGAAATAAAGAGGCAAACCAATTACAGTGGAACCAATTATACATGCCAAGATAGATTAGTCATGAAAATAAAGGCACTAGAAGTTGGAGGCTACCCCCAAATTAGTCTTGAACACTTTCTTTTCTGGTATTTAGCATGAGCTGAATTTGCCCAGCTTTGGCTATGCCTTTTAACAACTTACGAGGACACTGAAAGGGAACACATTGGACGTGTTAAAAGCATGGTCTCTGGGGGTGAGACTATCCCCTGCCACCTAAGTAAATTTGAGCAAGGCACTTAGTTGTGAGCTTCAATTTTTCATTGGCAACATGGATAATAATTGTATTTACCTTTTAAGGATGTTGAGATCTTTAAAAATGTCTTGCCATGCTTATAACATTGTCTGCTGCATAAATAATATAATAAATGCAAACTATTAATTTTTTCTAAGAAAAGATATTTGTCAAATGATTTTCTGATAAACTGAAAGGTTATTAAGACATCAAAACATTTTGTACTGTAATTTAAAGATTTTTTTTTTTGCATAACTTCCTAACTTATTGATCAGAGTAAGTGACTGCAGTTCAGCCTATCCTGAAGGCTTAGGCTAGGGTTCTCTTCATGGTCATCAATTCTAAAGCCCTGAGATGAATAACAGGCCTATAATTCATTGATACATGTGATGTTTGCCCCTATAGAAAAGAGATTCGGATTGCATTGATTATCTAGAAAGTAATCCTGTTCCTTCATATTCACTAGACATATTTTTACTCTCCTGAGGACACTGAATTCAACATCCTTTGTCTGCTAAAGAATGCCAGATGAAGCACTTCAAAGAAACTAGTTAAAACAACATTCTCAATTGTAAAAACAATGTAAATTCAAGTGGGCTTAGATTCTTGCAGAACAAAGCAAAGAAACTAATTTCCAGCTATCCTTAAAAGCTCAAGCATTTTTATGCTTATTTTAACTTGATAATTTTGTACTGTGAGTTTAAACTGTGGAATTTTTGTTGAATAATTGGAATAGTACTTTTTCGTCTGAATAATAAATATTCCAATCCAATTAGATTTTAGGTTTGTAGCATGCCAAATGCAAAGATGTTACACAGTATTAATTCTGAGGTATTAGGTCATAAGTCAGTGTATCAGTCAGGAAAAAAAAAAAAAAAAGAACAAAAAAAATGGAGCCCACCTCAAATATTTCAACAGAATGAAATATTCTTGGATCCAGAGCTTCCGGTAAGAAGAACCACAGATGAGATCCAGCTAATTGTAGAAATAACCGCTGGAACAGAAAAAGGGATAGGGGCTTCTCCCACCTTCTAATCCCATAATTTTTCCCTAGGGCCTTTCAGTGACTAATTCGCAAGAAAACAGTTGGTTAAGAGAGAAAACTGGATCTGAGAGCAAGCAGGCAAAGGTCAGCATGGTAAGGGTATAAGAAAATAAATTATAATATAATATTGACTTCCTGAAGAGCTATTACAATGTGTGTTCAGCTATACCCAGAAGCATGTGCTTTGTAATATCCCCAAATTAATAACCCATGATTACCAGGCCCATGGTTTCTTCATTTTCTCTAAATTCTATTGTCATAAATAAATAACATGATTAAAATAGGGGAAAAAACTTGATTACATTTATTAAAACTCAACTCTTAACTTGAAAGCAAAATTAAATGTCCCTCAGAAACCCAGTTACAGCTAAATATTACAAAAAGAAAAAAGAGAACTATTTGTTTTTATGCAGTAAGGATATGTTGATGATTTGAGACAGTCTTACATTAGAACATCTTAGAACTTGGTTGATAATTATAGATTTGTGTGCCTGCTAATAGAAGTAGACAACAACAATTAGTAGACATGTCTTCAATGTATTTTCTTCTTGTGCACTGCGAATAGGCTAAGATATGAGAAAAATCCTAAAATAACAACTAATGTTAATAGGGAATAAAGTCTATTGTAGCTTGAGGTGCCTGAGTGACTCAGTTGGTTAAGGAAGTGTCTGCCTTCCGCTCAGGTCATGATCTCAGGGTCCTTGGATAGAGCCCTGCCTTGGGCTCCCTGCTCAGCAGGAGGAATCTGCTTCTCCCTCACCCCTGCTTGTGCCCTCTCTCTTAAACACACACTTTTTCTCCCAGATAAATAAAATAAAATAAATTTTTAAAAAATCTATTGTAGCCTAATTTATTCAGCTTGGTCATTGTCTCAAAACTGCTCCATTCTGTACTAATGCACAACAATGTGCTGACATTGTGGTATTCCTATCAGACAAGAGAACCAGCAAAGTCGAATTTAAAGTGCTAGGTGAATTTCCCTCTTATTTATTCCTGAGTCAAAGTTTGAGAATTCATAAAATTTCTCTAAGTTCAGCTTTGCCATTTGAAGAGGGGAAAGGAAGTACCCAAATTTACTCACCAGGAACCACAGTTACCCTGGTAGAAACATATTTCAGGGTTGTCATTAAGCTCACAATATCATGTGGAGGTATGGTATAATAATAATTAATATGATTAGAGGGTACACAGCACCTCCTAGGAACTGTCAGTAAATGAACTCAATGAGTACTCAAAAAAAGAAAATAAGTTTTATATGGATGAAGCATAAGAAACTCAGAGAGGTTAAGTAGTTTGTCCAAGGTCACACAGTTAAGTAGCAAAACCTGGATGTAACTTGGCCCCAGAGTCCCCAACGCCAAACAGTGCCATATTTATTGTCTCTAAACATAGTATGTAGCAGTATTATGAAGATCTTATGCAGCCATATATGTGAAAATATCTATGAAATATAAAATGCATATGCATACATAGTCATTATCATTCCTAAGTAGAGGAGAAAATATTAAAAATTACTAAAGGTGACTCTAAGAAATACCTATTGGGATATTATGATAAAAATCAAACTCAGTGACTTTTTATCTTTGAAAAATATTATAGAATTGATGCAACTAAACCATGCTATATCTCTGACTAAAGCCATGCGGCAGTTTCCCAAAGGACTTAGAATAATTTCTAAAATTTTACACTAACCTATCAATCTTTATCTAACTTGGTTCCATTTATTTCTCTAATCTTGCCCCTAATTACCACCCCCCAAACCACAGCTTTAAGAGCAAATGGGTCTTTTGTTATTAAAAAAATATATATAAACTCAATCCTGCCTTAGCTCTTCCCTCTGCCCATAAGGCATTTCCCCCTGATGCTCTCATGCACTGACACCTTCTTGCGTTTGAGGGGTTTACTTGGCCTCTTAAAGTAGCCAGTCAATCTCTGGTCCATTGTCTTGTGTTCATTCTCTACTGAGTGATACTTCATATTTCATTTTTTGTTTATTTGTTTATGACTAAAGACTTTTACATCCAATCAAAAGCAATCCACCATTGCGAGGAAGTCTCTCTCTTCACTCATTGGCATAGAGTAGGTATTGACAATTGTGGGTGGATAAATGAATCATAATTAAATCAATAAATGTAAATCATTTCAATCTAGAAAACATTGTTTTAATAAGACCAAGGTTATAGGCTAGGTCTTTGTGAGGTCAATTAGCATAAACAGAGTTTTTGAATATTGAAAACTAATTTATCAATATGAAAATTCATTATAGGAGTCAAAGTAAAATCAAGTTAAAAGTACAGATAAATAAACATATAGCCTCATCATTTAATGGAAATATATCTCAAAATGGATGTCATTTTGTTATTATTTGAGACATTATTCATCAAGGCAAATGAAAGATGTTATACATAACATTCTATGGTAAGTGCAAAATAAGTATCATTTATTTAAAATTGTTAAATAGAAGAAATATGGAATTTGATAAAACTAACTTGATTTTAACATTAATAAAACACTTCTTAGGAGTAAATATAACATCATTTTTGAAAATAAAACAAATTATGAATATATTCACTCCAATCTCATTTTTTTAGATTTTTTGTAAAATTATTTTGGTTTGAACTCACAGTACTTACTTCATGTCCTTCACCTATAAAAGTCACACAGTATGTTTTTGCTTTATACATGTTCATTTATATTCACATGAAACGCCTCTCTCTCAAGACTTATTTTCTGTTATTTGCCTTCGCCACTATTGATGTATGAAATAGACCATTTAACTGGAAAAAGTGTTTAAATGGAATAAGGATGACATTGACAATGAGGTGAATTTTACACGGATATATGTTTAGAATAAGATGACTTTTCCTCAGATTTACAGTAAAACCTTTTCCATAAACACAGGAGAGGTCAATACACTTGAGATCAAAGTTAGATTGCAGGATTTATGGTGAATTTATACTTTCTATTTTAGCTATAAATTCAGAACCTGATGGGTCATTTCTGTCCAGCACTTCACATGGCTGGTATGTATATAATTTTTATCTTAGTTCATTAAATAAAAAATGGATTCTTCCAAATCAATATTTATAACCTATCTTTTCATTATAGTCATTTATTTTTCGAGAGTAGTAGACAAATAAACTAAAATGAAAAGTAAAGAGGCTAGGATTCCCGTACCAAAGCTGTGCCATGAGTGGTCATGTTTTTAAGTTAAGTTTTAACTTAGCATTTATAATGGCTGCTCAAATTTAAACAGGTATCTCTTGAAACTGATTAATCCAAAATGTTATAATAAGAAGCATAAATTCATGGAATAGTTTCCAGAGACTAGGATTCTATGAGCAAATAAACCTTGTAAATACACAATTTTGTATCTTGCCTTGGAGAATCAGTCACACTAATCAGCATACTAAAGGTTTTAAGAAATTCAACTGAATGATTTCTGAATATCTTTTGCATAATTTGTTTAACTTAGTTTTTACAAACTTATTTCATTAGATATCTCCTTAACTCAACAACTTAATTTCTGGAGAATATATGTTGGCAAACAATTGCTTTGATTTTTTCCAAGTAATTTAAACTTATTTGTGTTAAAATTGTCCTTCATTATGATTACTGTATTTCTATATTTACTAGAATACATTCTTTTCTTGATCATTCTGGATACACACATACAAGCAGATATGAGTACATTCAGTAGAACATATAATATTATTGTGTGACTCTCAGGTAAGATTTTACCAACATCATCATGGGCACACACCCACCTACACACACACACACACACACACACACACACACACACACAGTAAAAATAAACAATATCTGCTTTCTACGGTGGCAAGTCAAAATTAGTACATTTGCATTGTACATCATTGCACATTTCCTTTACTTTTTTTGACAATGGCAAGCAGAGAGCTGACCACCAGCGTTCACTATGGATAAGGATAGAAGAGAAAGCTGAATTTCTATGAGAAAAGGCAACAGTTATATCACTTACAAGGAAAGGAGACAGAGCTGGGTAATTTGGGAGCTTGTACATATTAGAAGGGTGGTGATTCTGGAGATGATATAACAGCAACAGCATTAGGAGAAAATGTAACAAAGCATAATATATGTGTATTCTCTGCACAAGGAACAGGATGGGTGAGATAACACTGAAGACAGGGCTTATGCCCAAACACAACCATAGGTCTAAATGGAGAGGTGTGAGAATTCGCATGTTCACGTAAAAGGCAGAGGGAAGAGTATCTTTGAGGCAGGAAAATATGACAGAAAAGACAATAAGGTGCTTAAAATGCTGTCGAAATATCCGCGACCACACACGCACATAATGCAGAACAAACCTGTGCTCCAGAGTAAAAATCTAATTTTCCTTTAGCTAAACAATCCTCCTGGGATAAGTAATGAAATAAAGAATGGACTTGGTAGAGCATCATCACTCCCCAGGTAATGTCTGCAAAAGGCCATCACTGTCAGCTCAATCACAAGTGAGGGTTGCTCTTATTTCTCCTCTGTTTTTTGTTTGTTTGTTTGTTTTCTGCCAGATATTTTTCCTCAACTAGCTCACTCCACTTTGGTGTACACTTAGGTAAAAGATGTTCTTTTTGATAATGTTATAAGAGAACCTAAATTAATTTAGTTTATAGGATTTATACAATAATAAGTAGAGCGAGAGCTCTTCCACTTGTGACCTAGAATGTTAACGGTATTTCTACTTTGTTCAATAGCAAACCTTGAAAGTATATTTTAAATGGAAAGAAAGTGTTTGCATGCAGACTCATATACAACTGTGTTACAAAGGGACTGTGAGCAGTTTTGTAACAAAGTTGAAAACAAAGTTTAGGAAGTATTAAGAAGATATTGATTTATTCTGACTGAAGACAAGGGAAAAGTTCACACACAAAAAAGGTAAAATCACATCTTCCATAGCCTTGGAAAATGCATAAGATTTTGACAGTTAAAAATGTGTGGAAAAGCCTACTAGATATTCTGATATTTTAAAAAATTGACAGTGCAACATTTTTGGCAGCTTCTTTTTATTAACTTTTTTTTCCTCCCCTGAGCTCTAGGCAGACATTTAGCAATTAATCTTCTGGTGCTACAATGAAATAGGCAAGTGTGATTAGAATGGTGAATAGCTCGGTGTGAGGATAAAAGATAAAAAAGACAGAAGTGACAAGTCTAAGATCATAAAAGCAATCAGTCATCAGAGATTAGAATTCCTAAATTCTAGACTTCACTATGTAGCCTTTGGTCCAGTATTAGACATCACTGGGATTCTTCCATTTACTCACCATGATGATGTCTCGGAAAAAAAAGGAAGTTACAAGAGTTTGATTCTTTACCAACTATACCACAATCTGAAAATAAACTTTCTCAAAAAAAGAAAAAAAAATAGCTATTCCAATTTCCAGTAGAGGAAAAGAAAGATTCCCGAAATGTACTTAAATATACACTTGCTTTCTGAAGAATTAATTCATCTGACTCAGATATTTATCAAGGTTACCATTCCATTTTATCTCCACCATCATCGTTATTTTCATTTTATTCTTTATATAATAAACCCAATCTATGCACTTACTTTTATGAAAATATTCCAGTTTTAAGTTTTATCATATTTTCTGTTGGTATTATTGTACGTTCAGAACATAAATATGCTGTTTAAATTTGTTTTTTGGTAAAAATCCATGCCTTTAGTATAGCAGATTTTCTCTCTGGCTCTAATATTTAAGAATATGTAGACTAATGATTAAGAAATTGCCCAGGAGCAAAATATGTTCTTGATAAAAGTCAAAATATTAGGCATTTGTTCAACCCAGCACAATATTCTCTAGAGCTAATTAAACCATAAAATTATAAATACATATATAAAGCATGTATTTTTTTCTCTATTCACCTTTACTAGAGGATCAAAATGTTACGTTCGATTTGATATAACAATTTAAAAGAGGCCTCTTTTTGGTATGGAGCTTTCCAGTAAAGATGGGGTTTCACATTCAGCCTGTGTAGTCATTACAGACGTATGCCTATATTTATAACAATTTGGGGTAAAGGACACTTACTACTCTCTGAGTTCTAATAAGTAATCTTTTCATTATCTTTATCCCTAACAAAGTCTATTATAGGACCAGGTCAAGAAGCTAATCTTCACTAAAGAGTAGAAATGACACAAACTAAAAGATACGACTAGTAAATTTTAAACAGATCAAAAAGTGGATGAAGGGAGAAAGAGTAGAGATTCCAGAGCTACAAAAAACTCTAGTCAAGTAACTGAACATGGTGACAATGTTATGATGGAAGGTCATGGAGTAAGTCCAGGAATCTTTGGTAAAAAATAAGAAAGTGTCTTTATTGACTTTGGGCTAAAATAGACTATTCTAAGCTCAAGAATAGAAAAAGAAAGTAGGGATGCCTGTGTGGCTGTCAGTTAAGCCTCTGACTTGGGCTCAGGTCCTGATCTCGGGATCCTGGATCAAGCCCAAGTTGAACTTCACACACAGCAGAGAATCTACTTGTCCCTTTCTCTCTCCCTCTGCCCCTCCCCACCATGGCTCGTGCTCCATCACTTTCTCTCAAAAATAAATAACTAGGGTGCCTGGGTGGCTCAGTGGGTTAAAGCCTCTGCCTTTGGCTCAGGTCATGATCTCAGGGTCCTGGGATTGAGCCCCACATCGGGCTCTCTGCTCGGCAGGGAGCCTGCTTCCCCCTTTCTTCCTGCCTGACTCTCTGCCTACTTGTGATCTCTCTCTCTGTGTCAAATAGGTAAATAAAATCTTTAAAAATAAATAAATAAATAAATAAATAAATAAATAAAATCTTTTTTTAAAAAAGGGAAAAAGGGAGCAGAAAGTAAATGTTGAATGGATATTACTGACTGTTAGAATGGAAATCTGAAGGATATTGAAGCTAGTTGGTGTTAAGTAAACTATGTTAATTTAGTAAATCCAGAGAGAAGTACACCCTGAGAAGTACTGTGTAAAGAAATCAACCAAAATGAGACAGAAAATCTTCAGAATAGTTTTTTCACTTGGTAACACAACAGTGGAGCTGGGGTCACAGCGAGTTTAATCAGATATTGTAAATATCCACTTAAAATAGGTGCGTGCACAGTTTGTCCTGCTCGCCATAAGTCTTTTTTAATTGAAGTATAGTTAACATATAGTGTTGTAATTGTTTCAGCTGTAAAATACAATGACTCAACGCTTAATCCCCTTTATCTACACCCACCCTCACAACCACCTCCCCTCTAGCAACCACCAGCTTGTTCTCCGTATTTAAGTAGTTATTTTTTTGTTTGTCTCTTTTTTTTCTTTCTTTGTTTGTTCTGTTTCTTAAATTCCACATATCAGTGAACTCCTAGGGCATCTGTCTTTCTCTGACTAACTGATTTCACTTAATATTATTCCCTCTAGGTCCATCTATGTTGTTGCAAATGGAAAGTCTCTCCCTTTTTTATGATTGAGTAATATTCCACATCTTCTTTCATTATATATATAATGTATATATATTACATTATAATATGTATATTATATATAGATACACACACACACACTACATCTTCTTTATCCATTCATCTATCAATGGACATATGGACACTTGGGTAGCTTCCACATCTTGGCTTTGTAAATAATGCTGCAATAAACATAGAGGTGCATATATATTTTTGAATTCATGTTTTCATTTTCTTTGAGTGAATGCTCAGTAATGAAATTACTGGTGCATATGGTACTTCTATTTTTAGTTTTTTGAGGAATTACCATACTGTTTTCCACATTGGCTGCACCGATTTGCATTCCAATTGCAAAATAAGTCTTTTGATTTAAAAAAAAAATCAATATTCTATTTATTTATTTGACACAGAGAGAGATCACAAGTAGAAAGAGAGGCAGGCAGAGAGAGAGGAGGAAGCAGGTTCCCTGCTGAGCAGACAGCCCGATGCGGGGCTCGATCCCAGGACCCTGAGATCATGATGTGAGCTGAAGGCAGAGGCTTTAACCCACTGAGCCACCCAGGCGCCCCATAAGTCTTTTGATTTTGATGATTTTAAAATTGGAAAATCCACATTAAAGAACATGTAAAGACTCACAAATTGAGGCATAGCTATAAAATATTTCAGGATGGGTTTTTGCAATGAACAAAGAATGAGATAATGTGGGGGTGGAAGGAAGAATCTGAATATTTTGTAAACTGTCAATTTGATCTCTGTGCTGGGAAATTTTCTGGGAACTGTGTAACTTGACTCTCTTTGACTCTGTATGTGATTTGTTACTTAATAAACTAAATATTTGTACTTCCATTTTATATCACTTTTCTATCTGATTCCATTAATTCCTGAAGGAAAATTTAGAGGAATGAAGGTTATAGAGTTAAAAGTCAATACCGTAGGGGTGCTGGGTGGCGTAGTCAGTTAAGCCTTCCCCTCTGTTTTTTGTTTTTTAACTAACATATGATGTGTTATTTGTTTCAGGGGTACAGATCTGTGATTCATCAGTCTTAACAATTCACATCACTTACCATTCTTGATCTTGGCTCAGGTCAAGATCTCAGGGTCCTAAGATCAAGCACTGTACGGGGTTCTGTGCTCAGTGTGGAGTCTGCTTGGGATTCTTTCTCTCCCTCTGTCCCTCCTTCCTGCTCTCTCTCTCTCAAGTATATCATCTTTTTAAAAATAAGTAAATAAACAAATACCCTTAACACTTCTGAAAAATAACACCAAATAAAATCTATCTTTGTTTAGGGCAATTTCTACCTTTATTTAGTCATTAATACCTGATTAGAATGTGGATGGACACAAAGTTGTACATACAAAAACCATGTGACATGATTTTAAAATATAAATGTCTAATCTTTCCTGCCACAGTAAAATAATTTCTCTGAAATGGCTATCTATGCATTGGTAAACAAAACACTGCAAAATTTAGTGGCTTAAAATAATCTAATTATTTGCATGGTGCACGGAAAAAGTAACAAACTTATTAGAGTCATGACCCCATAACTTCACGAAGTATCATTTAGAGCTGCCAGAGAAGCTGACAGTTGAGGGAGAATCTACTAGAAAGGAGAGTGTCATATGGATATGATTATAAAAGTATACATATAAACTACTTGAAATCATTAGCTTGGGCTTGAACTCCAATTCTCAAAATATAAAAATAAAAAATAAAAAAATTGAGGGGAAAACAATAGCTGTAAATCTGAAAAATATGATTAAAGATTTCAGAAGCTGCTTGTGACTAAGTAAACAGATTTTGGGGTTTAATTCTGCCAGGTAAGGTGGGCTTTGTATTTTGTGGTTTCTATTCAAGCTCAACAAGGGCCAGGACTCGGGAGTAAGGATCACATTTATACCCTAAGTGATTTGTCCAAGATATAAGATCATAATGGAAGTAAAAGCATTTAGACAGAAACTAAAGCCTAGGCCGCACAAAATCAACATAATTATCTATAGTTAGATTGCCTTCTAGGACAAAATTCAAGAACTCTTAAAAGATAACAAATATAACAAATTTGTTATATAACAAATATAATAACAATTATAATCATTATAATAACAATAAATATAAAACAAATATAACAAACAAAAAAGATAACAAATATCTATAAATGTATCATCCACAATTTCCAGGATGCAATAAAAAAAATAAGATAAAATATGTATGGAGGGAAAAAGAGCAAAATGTGACCTAGAATCAAAAGAAAAATCAATCAACAGAAACAGACTAATAGAAATTAAGATTTCAGAATGAGGGCTATAAGTAAACTATGATCAATATGTTAATGAAACTTCCAAAAATTATGGGAACATTTGATAATGATTTGGACTATTGAAAGAGATATGGAAATTTAAAATAGAAATGGAAAACATGGGGAAAGAAATCTCAGTAGAGAAAATCTATAAAGAAATAGGTACTTTTTAAAAAATGATTAAAAATTTGAACCTCAAGGACAACAGTGGAAATATGTACTCTACAACTATGGATTATACTTCTTTTCAAATACACAAGTGATATTATAAAAGTTAACCAAATTCTGGACATAAAGTGCCTTTAATAAATAAGAACAAACAAACCAAACTAAAATGATAAAATATATATTTTCTTACTGCAGTGTAACCATTAAAGACATCAAATATGATATGTAAATAGTCCATGATTAAAGAATATGAGTGCAAAAATTCTCAATAAAATCTAGCGAATCGAATTCAACAGTACATTAAAAGAATTATTCACCACTGTTAAATGGAATTTATTCCTTGGCTGCAGGGGTGGTTCAATATTTGCAAATCAATCAGTGTAATACATCATATTAATAAAAGAAAGGATAAGAACCATATGATCCTATGAATAGATGCAGAAAAAGTATTTGACAAAATACAGCATCCTTTCCTGATAAAAACCTGCAACAAAGTAGAAATAGAGGGAACATACGTCATAAAGGCCATATATGGAAGACCCACAGCTAGCATCATTTTCAATGGGGAAAAACCGAGAACCTTTCCCCCAGGGTCAGGAACAAGACAGGGCTATCCACTCTCACCATTACTATTTAGCATAGTACTGGAAGTCCTAGGCTAGCAATCAGACAACAAAAAGAAATAAAAGACATACAAATTGGCAAGTAAGAGAACATTTTAAAAATTAGAGGGATTTTTCTGCGGAATGATAGAACTGGTTGTCATAAAGCATTTTAAGTAAAAAAATTAATCCAAACTGCAAATATTAGAAAAAAGAAATATTTTTTAAAAATGAATAGACTAATATCTCACTAATATAATTCACTAGGGAACTGGATATTCCCCTTGTTTTATTTACCTGGTGCTGCGTAACAATGTTACTTACCATGAATAGTGGCTTAACAGAATGCACACTTATTATGTCACAGTTTCTGTAGGTCTGGATTCTGGATTCAGTTTAGCTGGGTCCTCTGTTCCAGAATCCACCAGCTGAAATCAAGGTATTGGTACAGGCTGCAGTCTCATCTCAACTTGGGAAAGATCTGCCTCCAAATCCACATGGTTGTTAGTAACATTCAGTTTCACAGAGCCTATTGAACTGAGGGTCTCAGTTTCTCGCTAGATTTTAGCTATAGGTCACCCTCAGTTCCTAGCTGATTGTTGGCCAGTCTGCTGCCCTCAGCAATTTGCCACTGTGGGCTTTGCCAATATGTCCTCTTGTTTTATTTAAGCCAATACAGGAGAGAGTCTCCTAACAAGACTAACTTTACAATATTTTGCGACATAATTGTCCTGCCTACACTCAAGAAGAGAATACTCAAAGGTATGAGTTCTAGGAAGCAGGACTATTTGGGATCCATCTTAGAATCCATCCTCCATACACTCCTTTTGTCTCTGTAGACCCACTCTCCATGTTCCTTCACCCAGTTAAGCGTCCTGGGAGGCTAACTCTTATAGAAGGATAGCAATGGGCGGAACAAGAGTAAGCAATTATACATGTGGAAAAACATGATGTGGAAGTATATATTCCCTTCCTTCCTCACTATGCTTTGGCAGGGGATGTTTTATGTTACTGAAACTCAGAGGTTAGGTTTTTTGCTGTCACATATACCATCAGCATTCTTCCAAATTCTGATAATTTTGTTGTACCTTTCACTCTCCCTTCAGAACAAAGAGTGTTAATGGATCCTGTTTTTAGTTTGCAGTGATTCTGATCTCTTGCAGGGTTCCCTAAACTGTGCCCACTCTGTTGCAAATAACCTCTTCTTTAAACTCTTCAATTACCTGGTGAACATGCCATCTGTTTTCCGAGGGACTCTGACTCACAACCATATGCACAGATAACAGGGAAAAAATCATATCACATCAGTCGTTGCAGAAAAAGAACTTAATATCCAATGTCCAAAATTAGGAACAGTTATACAAAGAAATATTTTTAAAAGTAGGAATATATCATAGCACCAACAAAAACCAACCAAGATATCCATGAAATATAAGGTGGATATATGTAGTGTACCCAACGAAAAGGATATTCTCAAAAATATTAGAGAGACTATCATGTCAAGTGGTGAATCACTGAAATATTTTCCTTAAAGATCTAGAAATGATTTAAGGATATTTCTTATTCTGATATTCAATATTGAATAAAGACAAGATAAGAAACACAAACCCATATACATACAGATAGACTAGGGGAAATGTCTCATTATGAACTGATATAACAGATTGCGTATTAAAAATACAAAATTATCAGGGCGCCTGGGTGGCTTAGTGGGTTAAAGCCTCTCCCTTCAGCTCAGGTCATGATCTCAGGGTCCTGGGATTGAGCCTTGCATCGGGCTCTCTGCTCAGCAGGGAGCCTGCTTCCCTCTCTCTCTCTGCCTGCCTCTCTGCCTACCTGTGATCTCTCTCTCTCTGTCAAATAAATAAATAAAATCTTTGAAAAAAATACAAAATTATCTACCAAGAAGTTAACACTTACAAGAGAATTTAGCAAGGTTGATAAGTTACAAAGCAAAGAGACAATAATAATATGCAGTTATATATCTCAATTAAAAAGTATGAGAATGTAAAATTTGTCATTATTAAGATCTGTGGATTCAAAGCAATTATAATAAAAATCCAAATTCTGTGTGTGTGCAACAGATGGAGAGAGATAGAGAAAAAATAGATATGACATGGAAAGCTAATGGTAATGGAATCACAGAGGATCAGGATAGTCAGGGTACTTTTGAAGAATGCCAAGCTATGAGTTGTTCTGCTCTATATGAATTTGTATTATAAATCTGTAGCAATTAAGCCAGTGTGGTAGTAGTAAATAGATGCACAAAAGAATAGATATCTCAGAAAGAGACATACAGATACATGGACCCTTGACTTAGGACAAAAGAATGCAATGATATAGAGAAAGATACTATTTTCAACAAAAGGTTCTGAGTCAACTGGATATCATATGAGAGAAAATGAATCTTGACCTCAATCACATGATACATGGAGAATGATCAATATAAAGTACAATAACATTTTAATATAAAAGGCAAAATATTAAAGCTTCTGGAAGATAAAATAGAATCATTTTACCTTTGGAGTAGGCAGATTTCAGCACAAAATATTGGCCATAAACAGAAGACTACATTAAATTTAAAGTTAAAATTTAAAGTTTATGGAAAGTTCATCAAAAGGCATCATTAATCAAGAGAGAATTCAAGTCTTAGAATGATGAGAGTTATTTGCAACACACACAAGTAACAAAAAGTTCATATCTAAAATACAGTTTAATATTGTACAAACCATGAAGTAAAAGAAAAACAGCACAAAAGAAAAGTGGTTAAGAAAAGCAGACACTTTAAAATATAGATCATTCAAAATGATAAGTATATCCATCCAAAAGCAGTTCCTCTCATTAACAATCAAGGAAATGTATACTATAAACCACAAAGAGGGGCGCCTGGGTGGCTCAGTGGGTTAAAGCCTCTGCCTTCAGCTCAGGTCATGATCTCAGGGTCCTGGGATCGAGCCCCGCATCAGGCTCTCTGCTCAGCGGGGAGCCTGCTTCCCCCCCTCTCTCTGCCTGCCTCTCTGCCTACTTGTGATCTCTCTCCTCGTCAAATAAATAAATAAAATCTTAAAAAATAAAAATAAAAAATAAAAACCACAAGGAGACACAAATGCACACACACTAGAATGGCTAAAATAGTAATGACAAATGACACCCAGTGCCGATGTGGATGTTGCCGAGGAATCACATACTCTGAAGATCAGAGGGCAAACAGGTAAAATCATTTTGGAAAAAAAAGCCATTGGCAGTATCTACCAAGCCAGACAAATGTATCCCATGTCCCAGCACTCCTACGTATAAACTCCACAAAAATGAATGTATTTGTTCAACATAAGTAATATACAAGAATGTTCAAGCATCACTAATTGTAACAAGCCCAAACTGGAAACAACCCAGTTGTTCATATTCAGTAGAATGGCTATATTGTGGAATGTTTATTCAATAAAATATTGTTGCAACCACACTTTATGGTTGCAAAGCATAAAAACGTGCACAAGGAAACATGTACCTACAATTTCAGAGCATCATTTTAGCCATAGCACCAACAAGAACCAATCAAGATATCCATAAAATATAAAGTGGATATTTGTGGCGTATCTATATGATGAAATATAATGTAGCCACAATATCAAATGGATTATAGCTACAGAAGACTTGGATGAATTGTAAAAGCTTAATGCTGAGTAAAAAATTGGATACAATATGATTCCACTTACATAATTCTGTTAAGATGAAATCTCATTATAAAGGAAAACAAGGAAGTAGAGGTTTCTATAGAAGTTGAACAGTTCCCGTGAAGAGTACTTTGAAATATAACCCCATAGTTTCCCACATGATTGTAGACAAGGAAGTATAAATTTGACTAACACATATGCAATAGCATCTGTATCAATGACAATAATAACACTAAAGACAGTGGTAAAGTTTCTAGAAGGCAGACTTCTAAGTATAAGAGAATTGTGGCACAGAAGAAATAACAGACATTCAGCTTTATAGGTTATATGTTCATTATTTTTACAAGTTAGTAGTAGAGCTAGAGGGATTAAATTACAACACTTTTTTTTTTTTTTTTAATTACAACACTTTTATCTTAAGTTTTGGGCTTCCACAGTCTCTTGACTTTAAATCTGAAGTCCATTGACTTTAACAGCTAAGTGGGACAAGACACTCGATTCCTTAGGGATTCTCTTTCCCTACTTTAAAACAGGGATATTCCACTAAACGATCACAGGCATAAATTTAGTTTTAAATTTCCATTACTACACCAATATATCTATGTATTTTTCTTTTTTTTTTGAAATTCACATAATGTATTTGCCCAATGATAAGCCAAGATGAAATTTATAATTGTCACCAAACAGTAACTTCAGAAAAACAGTGATTTTGTGGGTGTGAATGTGTATATGTATATGTATATATATGTATATATATTTTAAAGATTTTATTTATTTGACACAGAGAGAGAGAGAGAGAGATCACAAATAGGCAGAGAGGCAGGTGGTGGGGGAGAAGCAGGCTCCCTGCTGAGCAGAGAGCCAGATGGGGGGCTCAATCCCAGGACCCTGAGATCAAGACCTGACCAGAAGGCAGAGGCTTTAATCCACTGAGCCACTCAGACACCCCAGAGATTTTATATTTTTGTCAAATAATTTAAAATAATAAATTACAATGATTCACCAAAAAGGCTTTTATTTTCTTTTCTGAGGACTTTTTAAGGGAAGATAATTCTTGAAGATTATTTCTGAAATCCGAGACGATACCAGAAAGGAATGGACATCAAATGTATTTAGTGATTTTTGAACCTCGTTCAGGACCTGGGACTCTCATGCAGTGCCTTCCAATAAGACTGATTGGAACCACTGCTCCTCATTTAAAGGTCATTTTCAATCATATTCAGTTTCATGCAAATCTCTGCTCACTCCTAGTTTTATCTCTCCAGGAGCAAACGACTGCGTCCTCTTCTTTGCTAATTAGAGAGGGAGAACTAGCTCGTGCTTTATTTTAGAAAATGTCATTTTATGCCAGTTGATTCTTGAGACTTATGCCACAAACATCTGAAATTTAATTAGAATGTTCATCCTTCAGATCATATCACTGTGCCTTGCCCCCTTGTTCGTTTCATTTTCTATGTATTTTGACCCATGGAAAGCAAACATAATACAGTTATGTAATATTACCCTTCTGAGGTATGGAATAGAAGACACGGTGGGCATAACTGGCTGAACGAGCGCTTCCATTTAAAAGGTAGACAGCCAGCATGTAGAAAGTGAAGTGTCTTCTCACAAGATAATGAATTTCCTTCCATGTACCAGGGCTGCAACATAGGCAGTCATAATTCACTAAAACATGGCGATCTGAGGAAAACTGTTCTCCATGTTCCTCTCTCTCAGTGACTTGAATGTAATTGTTAGAGGAGAAAATGACAACTTAAAAACATCTTGAGGTGATTTAAAAAGACCTTAATTTTTGATATCACAGGAGCAGCCTGTTTTCTGCACAAGACTCGTTGATATCTGGTTAATGGATGTTTCTAGTCTCTATAGTCTTGGGAAGTTTGATGTCAATTGAAGCCACAGAGCTATAGAAAAAAAACCGTCATCATTAAACTCAACCTGATATAGTCATGTGATATAATTTGTGCCAAGATTATCTACCTGCCCCCCACAATAGTAATAATCCTTTACTTTTACCTTCATGGCTGGATGAAGGATGTAGCAGAGACAACTGGAAAAAAAGAGAGTGTCTCCCAAGGTTATTGAGTCTGATTTTTACAAAGCAGTCATAAAGGCAAAACACTGGCATGATTTGTTATCAGGGCCAGAAGCTATTAAAAATGTTTAGAAGGATTATACTTGTGAGATGACAATGAGAAACTTTGTTCTAAGTAGATACAAAAAGCTGCCCCATCTCATTGTCTTGGGGGGATTGTGTGTCAGATTAAATGGAATATCTTGGACTACTCTGGGGTTTTGATTTATGAGACTATTGTGTACTGGAATAATTGGGAGAATTTCAAAGAATATATGGAGGCTTTGGGTAAAACAAATAAAGGAATTCTTCCCTCCTAAGTTTAAGAACATTACAGGAAACATTCATCACTGTGGGTTTCTGCAGATCAATTCCTGAGTCATAGACCTGCTGCTGAGGCTTGTGGCCAGGTGAAATTGGGAATTCCTTTCCCATTAGAGTGAAACTTTGAGAATTCCAGGAATTTTTTTTTGTTTTAATAGGGTTGAGAAATACAAATCTATAAGGATATATCTGTTAACTTTAGATCTTACTTGAAAAAAAAAAAACAGTGTTAGTCCTAAAAGCAAAAGAAGCACTAACTTAGGGTCAGCACAATTCTCTAGGTATATAACACTTGCAGTTCATTTCCGGAAAGATTTTAATAAAATTAAATATTAGCTTCTGGAATTGCAAAATGATGCAAATTTTCCTATCTTTGTTTTCAGTCTTCTGAGCTCTACATTGCACAATTGGAATATAAATGTAACAATGAAATATTCACTCTGGTGTTACATTTTTGTAAAGGCATTATGCCTATACTTTGACTATAAATAGATATGTAAGATCGAATTTAATGAACTACCTGAACATTCCCATTTGTTGTAATTTCTTTAAATGAATTCATAAATGATGAGACCGGTACTGTTAATGACCTTATTCAAAGAATCTGTGGCAAGTCATTCCACCAAATCCCTTCTGTTATATTCAATCTAACATTTGCATTTAAATACAACATTTTGCATTTACTGTCTTCTCTTTGCTTTGAGAAATGAAAAAAAAAGCCATATTGAGGTCTTGGAAAATATAAGCATAAAAACTAAACAAAAGTACCATTTTTATTTGCATAGAATATTCAAAAGCTTTAAACAAAGCTAAATCTATTTTCTCAAACAGAATGAAAATTTGTTTTGATTAGTTTTCTTTATTGCCATGGAATAGTAATTCCAAATATATATTTTATTATCAATTCAAAGAAAAATGAACACTACTAAATAGAGGAAAATATTTTTTGATCTATGCCTTAGGCTTCACAAGAATTATATCACATTTATAAGGACTTTTCCATTTTGGTAAATACAATAATATTTGCTAAGTTTATACTGGAAGTTTCAAGTCCCTACATATAATCATGATACTGTTCTTAAAAGCAAGAAACTTCCTTTTCCTTTTCAAAAATCAGCCAATTGACCTTAATCTAGCACTAAACTGCAAAGTATAATTATTTTGATGATTGCTTTGTTCAAAAGCCTAGAAATAACTCTGGGGTGAGGATGGTTAATGAGTATAACACATTAACCCATATTTATGTTTCTTTTCAGAAATGAGATTGTGATTTCAATTTAGATTATAATCACCATGACTGCACATCACTGATTTATCATCAGCATGATCTACACTGATAGCCTCGATGGTATCACAATAACAGCATTTATTAACTGAGACCCAATAGTCTGAAGTAAAGTCTACACTTCTCATATCTCAAAACTGTCCTACAGTTTTAAGAAATGAGGGTGGGGGGGCGCCTGGGTGGCTCAGTCGTTAAGCGTCTGCCTTCGGCCCAGGTCAGATCCCAGGGGTCTGGGATCGAGCCCCGCGTCGGGCTCCCTGCTCCGCGGGAAGCCTGCTTCTCCTGCTACCATTCCCTCTGCTTGTGCTCCCTCTCTCGCTGTGTTTCTCTCTGTCAAATAAATAAAAAAAAAAATCTTTAAAAAAAAAAAAAAAAAAAGAAATGAGGGTGGGGTGCTTAAGATGATTGTCAATCTGTACCTCTGTAATTTAATTTGTTTACATTTGTGGTTCTCAAAGTTTGTCCCATTATTTTTCAGTGATTCTCAAAATTTACTCCAGGTATATTATTGGTGAGGGTCTACTAGTTCTTATTACCAAAAAAGAAGAAAAAGAAGGAGGAGGAGGAGGAGGAAAACGGAGAGGAGGAAGGAGGGAGGTAGTATGAAAGGTTTATGCCCTGTTATGGGCTGAATGTTTGTGTCCCTCCAAAATTCACACGATGAATCTTAACCATTAATGTGATATGGGGCCGCTGGGAGCTAATTAAGGTTTAGACTAAGTGTATGAGTATGATGGGATTAATGCCCTTATAGAGGAAGAGAGACAGACCAAGAAAAGGCCCTGCAAGTACACTATGAGAAAGTGGTCATCTGTACACCAGGATGAAGACCGCCATTAAGAACTGAATCTTCTAACACCTTAGTCTTGGGTTTTCCAGTCCTCAAGAGAACTATGAACTGTTGTTTAAGCCACTAGTTTATGGCATTTTGTTATAACAGCCCAGGCTGATTAAGACATGGTCTATTGGTATTCCTGCTGCTATTGTTACCCTAAAAAAATAAATTCCTTCTTATGTTATTTGATGCTACATTAGTCAGGGTTCTCTGGAGAAACCAAACCAATAAGATATATAGAGAGACGTATATAACAAAAGATTTAAGAATGGGCTCATGCCATTGTGGAGGCCAAGAAGTCCCCATCTGCAAATTGGAGAACCAGAAAGGCCAATGGTATAATCCCAACTGAATTCAAATTCCTGAGACTCTAGAAGCCAAGAGTGTAAGTCTTGGTCTGAGTCTGAAAACTCAAGACACAGAAGAGCTTATGTCTGAGAGCAGAAGATAAATGTCTCAGCTCAAGCAGAGAAAGTGATTTCACCCTTCCTTCACCTTATTCAAGCCCTCAAGTGACTGGATGATCCCCACCAGCATTGGTGAGAGTAATCGTCTTTACTTGGTCTACTGACCCAAAAGCTAATCTCTTCCTGAGACACCCTCATGGACTCATCCAGAAATGTTTTACCCACTATCATGGCATCCTTGAGCTCAGTCAAAGTGACACATAAAACCAGCTATCCTAGGAGCTGATTGTGGATTTCAGTTAGTTTGGTCAGGTTCTGAGAACCTAAATTAAGATGAATTAGAGCACTCTATTAAAGGTAAATAAAGGAGTGTGTGTGCGCGCGCGCGCGTGTGTGTGTGTGTGTGTGTGTGTGTGTACTTCACTGTTGAGAGAAGTCTCCAAGGTGTTTGGATATTTTAATCTAAATATAATCATTTGAGGTTGATCCTCATGAAATCATGCTGAAATTGAAATTTTAAGCAACAGAGGGACAAAATAAAATAAATTGTGTCTAACTCATCTCACTGAGGCCTTTTTTTTCTTTTTTTTATTAACATATAATGTATTATTTGCCCCAGGGTACATGCCTGTGAATCGTCAGGCTTACACATTTCACAGCACTTACCATAGCACATACCCTCGCCAATGTCCATAACCCAGCCACCCCCACCCTATCACTAACCCCCCACCTCCCAGCCACCCTTAGTTCGTTTTGTGAGTCTAGGAGTCTCTTATGGTTTGTCTCCGAGGCCTTTGTAATGTGGATATATAGGTCATAGAACTTGCTTCTAAAGATACAGCAATGAATGCCAGGAGAGAGGCTTTCCCACTGAAGGATGAGGAGCGCCTCTCAGGTGTAAAGAGGCCACATGGACCTTCACCTTTTCCACTTGAGGTCATCCCACTCTGAGCCTCAGGAAAAAAAGCCTTTCTTTATTTACAGATCCACTAATCTACTGCAAACTAATGTAGGTACATGGCAAGCTGGCCTGCACCAGCAGAGTAATGATGCAGACATGATGGGCCTTGGGGCATTCTTGAGTATAGTGTTGAGTTGGAATAAGAATCCGTCATTCCCATAAGCATGGAAACCTGCCCTTTGCTTCATGAATGGTTTACTTTGTTTCATGTATTTTAGTCTACATGACGTTCAGGGGAAGATGGAAAACATTGAGTAAACTACAGTTTTCAATAGAGTAGAAATGAGGCAAGCCATACAGATACTGATCTTTTTTGCTTTGACTATCAATGTATTTTTTAAAAAATATTCAAGAGACTGAATCATCTGAGTAATTAGCTCAATAGCTTCTTACTACTAGTTCCTCTTCTGTACAAATTAAACATGTCATAAAAGCTTCACATCTTGAAAGCAAACAGAATTGAATTTTTCTAATCTAATTTTTCAATAACAAGAAGAAATGCTGAAATATTTTTTGGATCATCATCTACTTTTTCTGTATTGAATTAAATTTGGAACCATAGCTAAATTACCTTAAAGGACAAATTTATATATTCTGCTTCATTTATTGTTTTTCATCAGAATTCACAAAATATTCAAAATAACTCAATATGTCAGGACATTGATTAATTTAGAATATATTTTATATAAGTGTATTTCAAGAATGCAGTGGTTTTCCCAGATAATGATAAATTTATTAAAACTTAACTTTAAAATACAAACCTTAACTATAAAATTGAATGTCTGTATATTTTTAGTGAGTATTACATTATGCAGACAGTGACTTCAATTTTCTGTTTTGGTTTCTACGTGTACATAACATACAAACTGAATTTCTTCTAACTATAATTGTCTATGTGAAGTATACATTCACATATGCAAAATCCGTATGTATATCTAGGAAATACGGTGGAAATTGCAGTATTTCAGTAATCAAAAACTGAAAGAAGTATTACATATAAATGATCTCCTCAGATTACGTGAATGAATTATATCACACTTAATAATCTACAAAAAAATACTTTAATAATAGTGAAAATAAAAAGATAGGAATTGTTGAAGGCAGAGAAATGGTAAGATTTGGTATAGGCTAAATAATTTATGCTGGCCTGGATCTGTTTAAAATATGGTATATTCTTTGTTTAGTAAATTGAATGATGTGTAGACATTACAGTCTAAGGCACTATTTCAAACACCAAATGATGGGATTATGTTTGTTTTATATAACTTAATAATCTCCATGACTGTGAGATGCCTAAAATCAAAAACAGGACACATCTGGTATTTCTCATGCCTAGAAAGAAAAGAGGATTTGACCAATACCTGTTGATATGCATGTTTAGAATAGAACCCCAAGATTCTCAGCTCAGGCTGACCCAAGGCAAAATTATGCAGGACACATAAATTGTCTTTTATCATGTTAAGACACATGCAGCATAAAATGCACCATTTTGTACACTTTTTTTTTTAAATTTTATTTATTTATTTGAGAGAGAGAAAGTGAGAGGATGAGAGGAGCGAAGGTCAGAGGGAGAAGCAGACTCCCCGTGGAGCTGGGAGCCTGATGCGGGACTCGATCCCGGAACTCCAGGATCATGACCTGGGCCGAAGGCAGTTGCTCAACCAACTGAGCCACCCAGGCGCCCCATTTTGTACACTTTTAAGTGTAAAATTCAGTGGCATTAATTTCAATCACAATGTTGTATCAACATCACCCCTATTTCTAAATTTTTTAGCACCACAAATAGAAAGGCATCTAGTGCCTTGTACCCACTAGGCAATAAATCCCCATTCCCCTTCCCAGAACTCCTGGTTTCCAGAGCCTCTAATTCCTATCTCTATTAATTTGCCTATTCTGTATATTTCATATAAGTACAGTAATGTGTATATTTAAATTTTATATTTCCCTCCCATTTTCTTCAACCACTTAGAACCACATGGTTATAGTTGGTAAGATCTTCTCTTGTATGGTGACTATCCCATGACATCACCTGACCCTCTAGAAGGACTAAGAATTTTACCAGCTTATTTGCTAAAAGAAAGAATCTGTCTTCTCTCAAGTTTTCATTCTTTTAGACTAATGTCCACCAAATTAGACAGTTAAATACATTGCTCTTTCCAAAGGTTTTTTAATTTGTCTGGAAAAATTTGTAAAGATTTTTCTGGGTATGTTCATGCCTCAATTCAATACATAAATACATAATATAGTGGAAATTTCAACACCATAATCAATTGTGAAAAGCATGATTATTGCCAGGGACTCTGTCATTCCAAAGAGCACATTGCTTTGAGCTAGGTGTTCTTTCGTGTGTAAGTGTTTTGCTTTTTTTGGAAATGTATATCAGCATGAACAATATAGATCTAATCAGCCATGCAATGGCTTCCTTCCCATTGAATCTCTGCCCTTCTTGGATATAAGCATTGTCCTTTGAGTGTGTGTGTCAGCATGATCATAAAAGTGATCTTATTAGCTACATTGTAGCCCCCTTCAGTGGATACTATCTTGTTCTTTTTGAAGCTCCTTACTTAATACCCTACCAACTGGAACCTAAAGTTAATGGTCTATATCTCATCCTTTTTATGTAGTGACCAATGATGCATAAATGGTTGTTCAATATTAGAATTCAAGTTATAGAATAAGATCTTCTGTTTCTACATGGGAAATAACTCAGCTCATTCATCTTTCTGACAGCTTTCCAGCAACACGTTTCCTTGACAATCATTATTCATGGGCTTTATTTGCACAGAGTCCCAAATTTCTCCCTGCCATTTTAATTAGTGGTTTCTGTTCGCACTATGAGAATTCAGAATGCAGGTATTGGATTCATGTAGTTAATTAATAATAGCTATGACTTGGAGAAAACAAAATATTTTGAAACACAAACCTAGAAGATAAATATGTATGGGTAAACAGTGGGACTAATGTGGCACTGTTTCATAGCTGCTACAAAGCAGCAAATTCCCATAAAAATTATTTCAGTATGCTTACATTTCAAGATCCTAGATATTTTTATTACATTACCTGAAGACTTAGAATAAAGCCTTGCCTCATGAGCCCTAAATCTTTAAGTATTACCAATGCGTCTGTCATTTGATATTATTTTTATTATTTTATTTTATTTTTTTAAAGATTGATTTTTGTTTATTATTTATTTATTTATTTAATTGAGGCGGGGGAGGGAGAGTGAGAGAGGGAACACAAGCAGGGGGAGTGGGAGAGGGAAAAGCAGGCTTCCTTTCAACCAGGGAACCTGATGCAGGGCTTGACCCCAGGACCCAGGGATCATGATCTAAGCAGAAGGCAGATGCTTAATGACTGAGCCACCCAAGCACCTTGATGTTATTTTTAAATTGCTTGATTCATCCAAAGTGCAACATAAAGAAAAGGAAATGCCACCTTAGCCATTTTGCACTTTTTTCCGAGACACTGTAACTACAAACTTAATTATGTGTAACCTATGACATTAATATTATTAATATAATATTATATATGCTTAAGTTAGTGAAGTTCCTCAGTTCCCTAAAGGAATTTTACTAATATTGGCTCCATAAGACAAAATGTCAAATCTGAGTTCAAATTTATCAATTAGGCTTAATTTTGTCATATATTTTGTTTGATTTATTTGTTTTTGTATAAAAAACTATCAGAGCCTAATTGAGATACAATACCGAATATCTAATATTATGATCATTACATAAACCAACTTTCTTCTCAGAACACTGGTATGTTTCTGGAGTTAATCTTCATTGCAATTTAGATTTCCACATTGAGCAAGAAGTAAGTAATCCGTAATAGTATTTTGTTACAAAGTTAAAAAAAAATCCCTGCAGACATACCCAAAGAAAGAAAATTCAAAGAGAAGAGAGGTTTATAAGAGAAAGTGGTAGAGTGGTTTGTTAAATAGTTGTATCTTATCTCAAGATAAGACAAAAAAAATGTAAAATTATTTAGGCCATTACTGAAATTATCTTTTTAAAACTTCACTACAAGAAAAACATTAATTTTTTCCAATATCATTGATTTTCATGGCTGTCATCACTAATACATTAATTAAATGACAATTGTCATCATACAATGTCTACATCTGTTTGCCTTTTCAATTAAAAAAATCCCAAGAATTTATAATTTTTAAGAGATCAATTAATTCAAATGATAGTTTAACTATTCTAAGAAAGAAATAACAATATTCATTTAAAAGTCTCAGAATAGAGGTAGTGCAGGCTAGAGCTGTGTTCTCAAACTTCAGAATGTGTTGGAGTAACGATTTAAAAAAATCTTTGTGCTACTTCCAAAGGATCACCCTAAGGAAGAGAATGTCTCCTTTTGAGGGCAGGAGAGGTAGAGGGAAACAGAAAATGAAAGACCCAGAAAGACATTTTGTTTCCATTGTAACAAACTTCCAAGTTTCAGGAAAACAAAAGGTCCAACACTTGCAACAATTCATCCTCTGTCTGAAGTAACAGTGCACAATGAAAATGAATTAATCACAGAAAACATTCTAAAATAAAATATTGGGTTTTCTGTCCAAGAAAAATTTATTTTCACAAAAAATATGTAAATAGTAGATACTGATTAAAATTACTTTAGGATTTGAATAGCAAAAACAATAATGGATGAGCTTCATAAAAGTTAATTTATAGTACATCCTACATTTCTGGGTATTTAAGATTTTATAAATAAGATTCTAACACTTGGAGGTATTAATCATGCAAAGAATAAAAACTCTAATCTATTTATATTAGTGTTCCTTAAATTGTGAAATCGAGAGCAGTGTGTGTGTGTGTGTGTGTGTGTGTGTGTGTGTGTGTGTTTTAAATCACAGTGAAACATACTTTGAAGACTATGTGAGAATCAAGCTCTGAAAGTTTAAATCCTGATTCTGACTCTTAGTAGCTGTGTGGATTTTGAGCAAAGCTTAAATTCTTTGAGCCTCACATTATCCATATTTTGCTAACAATAATGATAAGAAAATTCATAGAGATTTTCTGAGAACTAAATGCATTAGTAGATACAAAGCACTTAGAATGGTTTCTAGTATTCAGTAAATAACAGGGATTATTGTTGTTGTATGTATTATCATAATATAACAGGGCCTTACACTAACATAACAATCATGGAAGGCCACCCAGAGGAAGTGATTTTTGGAACTGAACTTTACTTCCCCAACAAAGGGTGTGTGTTTTACTCACCTTTGCATTATTTATGTATAATTTCACACTCAAAAAATAGTTGCTGAATTGAAATTCCTGTATGATTTCCACTAGCAGCACACTTTCCCCCCAAATAATACAGAAAGGTTATATTCTTAAAGGAAGGATAAAGGAACAAAAAGCCATTAAAATTTCTATGTGGCCTGTACAAGACCTTAGCCATCAAGAAGCTGAGGCTCTTCATTAAAGAGATGAGAAAACATGACCTGGAGAAGTCAAATTGTACATCAAAATATATGGCTAGTGAATGCCTACCCAGAAATTATAACCCAAGTTCCTGAATTCTCTCATCAATACTGTTCACACTAACACTCAGGATCATGAGAACTTGTAGTTTGTAATCCTCAGGTGTACAGGGTATTGCCTTATAACACGTACAATAATAGTGTTCTTTCCACTGTTGAAAATGCCTAATAAAGGGATAAATCTCCAACCAATTGCCTTGTTCTGCTGTGGGAAAACCGTCTTTACTTTCTCAGACTTTATGATCTTTTTGAAAAGGAGAATCAGTGTAAACCTTACTTGCAAGGAAAATGTCATCCAATTATATTTCATCATTTTAAGTGTTACGGATACAGGAAACAAAGTAAAAGCCATGAAAATTCTATAAATTAAATGTTAACCTCGAGTATTCTCAAGTTGGGAGTCAAGAGAATAGAAATGTGGTATTACTTTTTTTCAATAACAGCAAAGCATCTTGGCAGGATCCAGTTAGAGTAGGCCCTGATGGTAAATATATTTGCTTGAAATCTCACATCTTTCTGACGACTACAGGACATTTTGTTTTAGAGCCGACAGATATTCCGGAAATGATTTACTTCCTTTTAGTCATCACAACATCTCAGACACAAAAAAATTCTTTCCTATGACTCATTTTGATATAGATAAATACCCTATTTACAAAACCTAGCAAAAATAAATTCTATAGTTCATAAAATAAATTTATGGTAAAAGCCAATTAAATTAGCACAGACCGGCAAGCTTTGAAACATACATATTCTACACACACAGTGGAATCTCTTCCACTGGTATCCATTTTCCTAAAACAAAAACAACATATCATCCACCCAACTCTTACAGTCTCTCCCAAGATTGCTTGTCTCTTTGGCTCGACTCCTAGAGTTCCTCCTCCAGTTCCTCAGTGTATTGCCAATATTTAGAACAACACTGGAAAAACCATAAGCATCCATAAACATTTGACAAATAAATAAATAAATAAATAAATGAACAAATGGGTGAAGCAATCTATGGAGAATCTGTTAATGATGAATAATTTGCAGGCATTGCACTTAAAACAAGGTCTTTAAATAAAAGTCTGATCTCAACGTGGCAGAAAGCACCCTATTTACTAGTTGGGAATGATCTTCCAGATATGTTTGAAAGAAAACAAATCAAGATAAATAATGATATTCATGCTACATTATCATTGTAATTAAAGAAAGAGAAAACTGGAGTATATAGTTATATTTGACATTCATTCATAAAAATTCTAGAGTTAGTTCTAATAATTTTTATAAATTTCAATTAAAAATTCTAATAGCTTTAGAAAAGGAAATAAACATGCTATCTTTATGTGCTAAATGAAGGAGAGGTGGGATATCTATAGAAACACACATTAAGGGGCGCCTGGGTGGCTCAGTCGTTAAGCGTCTGCCTTCGGCCCAGGTCATGATCCCAGGGTCCTGGGATAGAGTCCCACATCGGGCTCCCTGCTCAGCAGGAAGCCTGCTTCTCCCGCTACCATTCCCTCTGCTTGTGTTCCCTCTCTCGCTGTGTTTCTCGCTGTCAAATAAACAAAATCTTTAAAAAAAAAAAAAAAAAGAAACACACATTGACAGGGAAGTATTATGCTACATGGCATTGAAATTATTCAGATTTGAACTATGTGAAAGAAATGTCTACTACAGGGGTGCCTGGTTGGCTCAGTTGGTTAAGTGCATGACTTCAGCTAAGGTCATCATCTCTGGGGCTTTGGATCCACCCCCATATTACCCCAAGTTGGGCTCTGTGCTCAAGCAGGGAGTCTGCTTGTGCTCTGCCCCTTCCCCCCTTCATGACCTCTTTCTTTCCCTCTTGAATAAATAAATTCTTTTTTAAAAAAAACCCATATATTAAAAAAAAAAAAAGAAATGTCTATTCCAGAAAATTGTAAAAATTAAGTCCTTGATTAAGATACATTGAGTTTGATTAAATTTGGGTATGTTTCTTTTTTGGGGGGTATGTTTCTAAGAGGAACAACTTTATAGATAAACTTAAGCTACCTCCCCTTTGTATAGTGACTCTCATGTACTAGGATTAACCCCAAGGCTTTCTTGCATGGTTCCCAGACACCATCCATCAATAGGTTTACCATTTTGTTCTGATAAATATACTTTTCCTCTACTAAATTTCCCTATTAATTTCTTTTCTGTGGCTATCTACCAATAAGTAACTAGCATGCATTGTATCTTTCTGCCACCTGTGGGCATGTCATAGCAATCACTGATTGTGGTTTTGACACAAGTACTCTGAAATTTGAGTGGGAGAGTTCCACAAAGTGGAATGGAAAATAAGATGGAAGCGTTTACATTTTAGATAACAGAATTAACATTTTAAAAAAATTTAACTGAAGTTCTTTATGAATCTAAATCATATTTTTACCTGAGAAAAAAATTACTCAGTTTGACATCATATCAGAAGATACTATGATGTGATGCAGAGTTTCAGTTATGTTTGGTCTTATAGCATCCCATTTCTGCAACTTCTTTGACATTGGAAAGCATTTAGCAATTCTTGGGCCTGGAATAAAGGTCTTAGAAATATACTTTATACATGGACCATTATCTCTTTTTTTTTCATTTTAAAGAAATTTTATAAGGAATAAAAAAATAATATTTATTGCTCAGGATTTAATGCTCTTTGAGACAAATTCCTATCTATTGATATTAACTGAAATGTATTTATTATTTTTTCTCTGGGACCCCACTCACTGCAAAAACAGAAATCACACTTAAAAACAGACTTCTGAGGAAACAAAACTTTTCCATTTTTGGCATATTTTTGCTAAAACTTTTATATGTTACATGTTGATTAAAACATTAATTTTAAAATAATTTAACAAAGTAGAAATGTCACTTATCTGTCTAGATCATCTATTATAAAATGTTTTTTTTTTCATCTCAGGAACACTGTAATAATTATAAAATATTGAAATTGAGAAACCAAAAGGGTTTTTGTTTATGTGGGTTATATGTATTGATATCTACTATATTAAAAATGAGAATGCGGACATATTTAAAATAAGTTATTAATTCATTTTAAATAACAATAAAATTCATGTTAGTGTAAATAATATCTTTTTAGTAAAAATTACTACATTCTACCATAATCCTAAGAAAAAAGGAGAAGAGGGAATCATGTTACAGTTTTGCATATTTCTCTAATGTTTAGCTTAACAGACCACAGGAGATTTATCATACCTGCTCATACATTCTGTCTGTTCCTCATACACATATGTAGCTAGAAAAGTCAGGAGTATTTAAAAAGGGTTTTTAGATAATTTTAAGTGTTCCTTGCTTCTACAACAGTTTGACAAGTTATGGTTTCTTAAAGGTTAACTGCAAAGTGGAATATGGATTTGATCCATGTACTTTTGTACTCTGGTACATTAAAATCCATTTTTCTGAACTCTGAATGGATCATTTACCCACGTATGATTTTGTAACATAATTTATGGGTCATTTGGCATATGTTGGTTCACTGAATTATGTAGATAATCAAAATGTAGACCAACTTTCTTACATAATATCAAGACAGCACATTTGTTAATATTACCAGTGACCCCAGAATCAGGACTCTCTCAAAATCATGGTGATGGAAACAAGTTTTTAAAAATTCTAATTTTCACTTGAAATGTTCAACGTAATCATTGGTAATGAAAACTGTTGTTCAATCTCACACCATTGATAATTTCAAGAAGATAACTTTCGAATACCCAAATCTGAATAATTTGTGTGATTGTCAATCCTTGTTTAAAATGCAATTGGTAGGGGCGCCTGGGTGGTTCAGTGGGTTAAAACCTCTGCCTTCAGCTCAGGTCATGATCTCAGGGTCCTGGGACTGAGCCCCGCATCAAGCTCTCTGCTCAGTAGGGAGCCTGTTTCTCCCTCTCTCGGCCTGCCTCTCTGACTACTTGTGATCACTCTCTCTGTCAAATAAATAAATAAAACCTTTTATAAATAAATAAATAAACAAACAAACAAAAAAATAAATAAAATGCAAATGGTACATATCCCATGTCAATAGTTGTTTAAAATAAAAATGGTGGTCCACAAAAAAAGCGCCTATGTACCCCATGTCTCAGACAATTCCCTGAGTGCTTCTAGTCAAGGTAAACATTGTATTTCATCCTGCAACAAATGTACTTAGTTTGTACTTCAATTTTGTTATGTAGGGTTTTTAAAAGACATATACTAAAAGGTTACCCAAGTGTCACTCTCCAGAATAGTAAAAAGAATAAAGGGAAGCTTCTCTAACGAGTCATAAATGATAAGATATTGCTTCATAAAGTGTTTTATTTACATCTTACACAATTGCTTTGTATGATACCTCTTACTATCTTTTTTTGTCAAAATCAAAAGTATTTCCAAAACCTACAAGGGTACAAGGAAATGTTGTTTAAATTTTTATCAGAATTTTTCATTCTTCTATCATGTTGGTGTATAAATGCTCTCAATCACTTAGGGTTATTATTTACTTGGAGATAGAATGTCAATTTGATTTTAATATTAACCACTTATCATATGTTATCATTTAGTCTTCTGGGTCATATTATACATAGAGTTTATATTACCTCTCAACATTTTTAAGAACTGCCTGGATGGGGTTAAATGTGAAGAATGAGCAAAAGTTTCTAATTGGCATTAATTTTCTACCTTGTTTCAACTATAGCCAAAATTCACTATGGACTTTCATCAGCATCCAAAAAATTACAAGGATAGCCTCACAATTCTTTCACATCTTATTTCTATATCCTTATTATAAGCCATTTGGTTTGATATTTAATTTGAATTATCTCTTATAAAGTATGTTGAAGTGCTCAGATTTACACTGAAATAAACTGAATAAAATAAATGATTGCAAATAAATACAAGGTCATAGCCCCCCAGGTTAATTATGTTGAACATAGGGCAGTAGAAGCATTTATTGTAATTTTGTTAACTGGTTCAAAATATTTATTTATTTCCTACAATGGTTACTGTTTCTGTTCTGAGGGAATTTGTGAGACATTTTAAAAATTATGTTTTTGAGAAAAAGGAAAGACGAGGTCAGATAATGAATTGTACAAAAATTAGTGATAAGTTTTATTAGATAAGAGGTATATGGGGGTCTCTTAATTTTAGAGAACAAATTGATGGTTACCAGGGAGAGGTAGGTAGTGGGTGAAATAGGTGAGTGGGATGAAGGGCACTTGTGATGAGCACTGTTGTACAGAATTGTTGAATCACTATATCGCACACCTGAAACTAATATAATACTGTATGTTAACAAACTGGAATTAAAAGCTTAAACTAAAAAGAGGTATGGGGGAAGGGAGCTAATATAAGTACGATTCTGACTGTGAATCGAAAGAAAGAAAGGTTTACTACCCTACGAGGGTTAATAGAAACAAAGTAGGTAGAAATATAGAAAATCAGAATCAAAAAACAATAAGTATTTTCCCTTGAATGACCTAAATCAGGCCCTCTTAGAGAATAAATTTCTTCGAAGGCATACAGCAAGGGCAAACAGCTGCAGAGGTTATTTTAAGCTAATAGTTTTAAATCATCTATTATTTTACTGAATAGTTGGCTGGGGAGTTAATTTGGAACAGTATTTGTCTGAATGTGTAGTGCTGGCAAGAATCCCTGTGGATGAATTTAATAGAGGAGCATCTCACTGGGAGGCAAATGATTTTATTTGCTATCCAGCCAATCAGAACCTTTTCAACAGCCTGAGCATGGCGCCCAGCTTACCAGGAAGCACAGTGACAGTAGCACAGGATGCTGAGCCTTCCTTTTGAGGCCATAATTAGTCATAAAATTCACACTGGAGTCGAAGTAATTAATGATCAGGAATTGTTACTTACAGACTGCATCATTTGGAAAAGAATAAATAAGCAAGACAAGATGCTGGATTTAGGATCTGTTTGCCAGATGGCAGTCAGCCCTTGCTCAGTCCATGTCTGCCTTGGAAGACTTGGGATCTTGTGAACTTTAGCATCCTCTGGTCCTCATGAGTCCCCACAATCTCATTCACGGTAGTGCATGTTTTCCTCCTTTGTCTCCAGAGTAGGCCCCTGAAAACTCTGATTTCTAGAAAGATACCCAGAAGGCAATCTGCTCACAAAGTCTGTTTTATAAAACCAAAACAGCCTAAAACCCTGGAAAGTAAAATGATTTCTAATTCATATAAAGAAATCATAATTAAATTTGGCAATGCATTGGCTTTATTTAATGGAAAGGACATAAACTCAGGGAAAAAAAATCCAAATGACAACAATAATAATATGTTATATATATTATATGAAATATATATGTCATGTTTCTTCCTTGTTAAGGAAAGTGCATACCTAAGTAAGTCTACTTATTTTTCTTTTAATATATAACTTCTATCCCACAATATTTGCCTTTGTAATGCTTAGGATCATAGGTGACCAGTAAGAGCATCAAGACACATAAGTATCATAGAGTCTTTTATATATATGTAATAATTATGAATGTATACATGTGTGTATAAAAATATATATTACTGGAGCATTTTTTTCTTGATTTCACAACTTATGTTCCCTTCTGGGTAAGCTATGTCTTTGACAACAGACCTATCTTTTACCAATGATAGATGTCAGTTCCAGAATCCAGAAGAGCCCAGCAATTAGACCAATTCTCCACATATCAGCATAAATCTAGAAAATTCTCTGAGGATTCAAAGACCTATCTCCCTCCAACTGCTATAAAGTCCCTTGGGGTACCTCCTTTCCCCAAAATCCCAGGTACCATTTTGATGAAAAAGCAAAGAAAAGAATCTTAAAAGAGTTAGGTGTTAAATCTGTAGAATCTAATGATTTCCTTAACCAAGCTGATTCAAATACTCTCTTAAGTTTCTAAGTTTGTTGGGATGGACTATTTATTTTCCCTTTTCCATCCATCAGGTGGGTGGATTTCTGTTTGCTGCCCCTCACAAGTTTGGTCTTCCCAAGTCCTGTCTCTAATATTGGTGCCTAGTGATCAAGACACCTGTGCCATGGCCTCCAGTTGATCATGTTCCCAAGAAAATCAGTGACAAGCTTTCTCAAATGTACTTATGGCAAGTTATGAGTCTGATATCAAAATATGATGTAATACATATTAATTTTGAGTTATTTTTGATAATGCTCTTTATCCAGTGCATTTGACTAGAAAATAAAGACTGTATGTAAAAAAAAAAAAAAAAAAAAAAGATTTGTCTATGTCCAATGTGCAGTATAAGTCATTCCCAAACCCAAAAGTTGGGCCACTATGACTATCTTTATTTCTCTTTGTAGAAATTTGTATACTAAAACCTTGCACTCTTCAGTGGCCATTGATGCTACCCTTCACCCAGGATAGGAAATGGCAAAGTAGTCAGCAGAAATGAGTGTGAAATGAACCAAAAGTGTGAAAAATATCAGACTATTGGTGACATTTTAGTAGGGGGACTTTATTCTCCAGACAAAAGGGAAATAATGAAAATCTTTTAATGAAGAGAAAGACATGATCATTTCATTTAAGACAGAAAACTTGAGAGGAATGTTGAGGGGTAGGATAAATTGGAGGGATTAAATTTTAGAGGTAGGGAGACAATTTGGGAAATCTGTTGAATAGTTCAGGTAAGAGAGGATGAAGACCTGAACCAAGGCAGAATCAGTCAGGAGAAGGAGAAAGCTACAGTCATGAGAGGTGTCAATGTCTTCAACTTGAATTTAAGGGTTGGTCTCAGTTTGCTTAGGACTACCTGCATTTCTGCCTATGTCTCTCCTTAGTTCTATTTATCATGGTAGAAGATGCAGGAAGAGAAATATATTTATCAAAATAATCATGGTGGGAGCTGTTCTATAAAATTTGAAGTTGAGTTGGAAATATTATGTATGTAATTACTTATATTAATTTTTTTAAAATAGTTTATTTATTTATTTGACAGAGAGATACAGCGAGAGAGGGAACATAAGCAGGGGGAGTGGGAGAAGGAGAAGCAGGTTTCCCGCTGAGCAAGGAGCCCGACGCAGGGCTTGATCCCAGGACCCTGGGATAGTGATCCGAGCTGAAGGCAGATGCTTAACAACTGCGCCGTCCAGGCACCCCTAGTTAGTTATATTAATAGAAAACTTGGCAGAATGGTTGGGACAGGGATCTTTGTGAGTCACCAGCATGGAATTCAGAGTTGAAGTGACTGAAGTTGAGAATATATGGGAAAAGGGTCTAGAAAGAAAAGGAGAATATTTAAAAATCTGAACACTACAGCATTTGGGTGGCTTAGTCGGTTAAGCATCTACCTTCAGCTCAGGTCATGATCTCAGGGTCTTGCTCAGCAGGAAGTCTGCTGCTCCCTCTGCTTCTCCTGCTCCTGCTTGTGCGCTCTCTCTCTCTCTCTCAAATAAATAAATAAAATCTTTAAATTAAAAAAAAAATCTGGGGGCGCCTGGGTGGCTCAGTCGTTAAGCGTCTGCCTTCGGCCCAGGTCAGATCCCAGGGGCCTGGGATCGAGCCCTGCGTCGGGCTCCCTGCTCAGCAGGAAGCCTGCTTCTCCTGCTACCATTCCCTCTGCTTGTGTTCCCTCACTCGCTGTGTTTCTCTCCGTCGAATAAATAAAATCTTTTAAAAAAAAATCTGAACATAACTGTTAGTTATTAGTATAATTGATTAATTGGTTATTGGTATAATTGGTTATTGCCAATTACAATGCACTTGCTATATGCTAAACATAATTTGGAAACATAATTAGCTAATATTTGAGGAGAAATATCTATGTTCCAGACATGTTTCTAAGCCCTTTTCATAAATTAATTCATTTAATCATCACAACATCATACTTATAAGTACTATCATGTTTCATGTTTTACTTTTGAGGAAATTGAGGCAGAGAGAGGTTTAGTAAATTACCTATAATGTGACAGTGCTAGGAAGTGGTAGAGCGAGCTTTAGACCCAGGAAGACTGGGACGAAAATCCATACTTTCGGCTGATACAATTTTTGGTCAAGGGTAAGTCCTGCAGTGAATATAAAACAAGCAGAAAATCTAGAAAGAGGGAAGCAGAGACATTTTGAGGGGGGTGTAACCAGCTGTGTCAAGTACCACAGAGAATTTAAGTAATTCTCTAAAAAGAGTCTGTTAAATCTGGCCTAAGAAGATCCTTGGTGACCCAGAACCAGACTATCTATGAGGAGAACTTCCGCTGACAAAAATCACTGGGCACGACTGTGCTTACACTGCTCCTCCGTACAGGACCGAAGCCTCTAGAACGTAGTGCACTCGCAGTGCGACATGTGTCAAGGGCAAGGAGAGAGGTACTGGGCTTGGGTATAAAGTGTAGACTTCCCTAGGATTTTCAGTAATATTCTGTGCTGGTTGTTATGGGATATTGTGGGATTTGAGCTTTATCTGGTTTCCTAATGCATAAAAGATGCTGACTTTTATAACAGTAAGACTTCAGTTTTGAAATATAAATCAGTATGACTGCAGAATGTGTATCCATGTGGGTATACTTGTTGGGTGTGTGTGACATATGTGTGTATGGTATGTGTGCTTGTATTTGTGTGTGTGTGTGTGTGTGTGTGTGTACTGTATGTATTTGTGTGTGCATATGTGTGTGTTTGTCTTTGGGAAAGGGATGATAGACCATTGAGCTAGAAACCTACCTATGAAACCTTCAATGAAGAAATTTCACTAAGTTTCTAGGTGGGCAATCAAACTAATAAAAATGTGACCTGACTCAAAGAATATTAAGCCTTCTGTGTTGAGAATGTTTCTTACTAAAATTTGATGCATAATTTGTTCTCTTTACCATACACTAACAGCTTTCTTCAGTCTGCATAGAAAAGACAAAGGGGTGCCATCATTCTGCCTTATTCTGCCTTGAAGTGTTATTCTGCACTCTAGTCTGGCTGGATTGGTTCTCCAAAAAAACCATCCAACAGTACAACCAAATGGAAATTCTCTCAAAACTCAAGGCTGAACTTTAAATGCAAGTAAGTTTGTGATATTTTTGCACAATTTCTCTATGTATTAACTCTGTTTCACAGTTAATTCTGTGATCCACATTCCATTGGCTCTGAATGTTATACTCACACAGAAATATCCTTTCTTATTACAAGTATGTGTATAATCTTTTCCAGAAAATATGTTAGGCCCTCAAAGAGAAGAATAAAGAATGTTGTGGCTCTCCCTGCTTAGAGATGACCCTTGTACAACTCCTTTGGGGAAGAGACCAGTAATGTTTCCAGGTTTAAAAAAAAAGTATTTAATAAAGAATTCTTTGACCCGAATTATCTGTTCTAAGCATTATGCATTACATTGACAACAGGAAATTTCCAGCTCTGAAGTTTGGTCTTGAGGTAATATAAAGCCCTCAAAATGACAATTATAAAACACAGTCCAAAAGAGAATACAAAGCATGACTTCCAGACAGTGGTGAATACTGCAGGTGAGAGAGGGGAGGGTGAGGTAGGGGCGAAGGGGCAGGACAACCTTTCATGACTACACTGAAATCATTTTTCACTCTTCTTCTGATCTCTGTGTAAGAATGCATAAAACTAAAACATCTTCCTCAAGCAGTTTTTGGCACACATGAAGCCTGTTCTTAAACAGACATTACTTCTGTTCTGAATGGTCCCATTCATTATCAGAAAGCCTGCTTCCCCCTTGATGACATCTGTGCTTAATTTTCTGCATTGCAAATTTGACATTTTTCTTAAAAAAAAGTTTTATGGAGACTAAGAAAGTTCTTGTGAACTTTATTTCCGATGAATCACCACATGAGTTGTTTGCAGATGAGAATTCTGGATTCCTAGTGTCCCCATTTTCCTTCTTTATCTGGGCCTTTATCTCAGTACGTTTACTCCCAAGGTCTTCAAACACGGCCAGCCACCCAAGGTCTTGCCTGTGACTGCCCAATGTGCACATGCTACAGTCAACAATCCCAGTGGGGAAAATAATGTTTACTTTTTTGTAAGTGATAACTCAGCACAAAACAGTGATCGTATTCTCCATCTGCCATTTCTAAACCACCTGCATCCATCAGTAAATCTCTTTGTGATGAATCTTTACAGAACCAGAATGTCATGAATGCCTTAAATTCTATGTCCACTATATTTGTCATCCATGTCTCATCCTGGTCTTTATGGTTCACATATATATTCATGGTTACTATATTTCTATCAGTATTAATAGAAAAGAAACATACTATTTCTTAGTGGTTCACTAGAGAAGACAGTAAACTATAGGACCTAAAATGATAGTCCTATTTAAATTGTGCCCAAATACAAATCCCTGATGTCCTGTGGCAGTTTTCCTTGATGAACCCAACTTACAGAGATTTTTTTTTTTCTTTTCCCCCAGTGCCTTTTGCATTTATGGCTCCTGGCATAAACTTAATCACATATATTTAAATTCCGTGGTTGTTCCCTTTATAAATTATTTCTCCAGCAGTGCTTAATCACCTTGTCGGTAAGACCTACATTATTCTTCCTCTGTATCCCATGAAGTGCCTAGAATACTACACAGTAGGTACTCAAAAATGTTGATAGATTTGATTTAGCAATGTCATAAAAGGGAAATTATACAGAATATTTAATCTCTTCAACTGTTAAGCTTTCTAGACTTGAGTTCTTACTGATGTATAAATCATTAAACCATAAATGCCAAACATCTAGGAATAAGAATATGGACCCTGGAACATGTGTATCCCTCGGCATTCACCTTCCTGCCCTCTAAGTTAGAATACAACCTCACTGAGGCCAGAGACATTGGGATGTTTTTGTTCCCCTCTACAACCTGATATATAGTATCAGCCCTAGATACAATGCTTGTTGAATGAAAGAAGCAAGTTCTATCAGATGATTTACGGGATGTTTTCCCAGCCCATATTCCTTTTTTCTGAGAAGTGGACCCTGTAAGTAGTGATGCCCCTTCCATTTTTGCCATAATTTATTGGACTAATAGCATACACCAAACCTAAACTAACCAGTCAGATTGCCCCCTTATTCATGCTGAAATATTAGTTGGGGGCTGTGGAGTGCATTACAGCAACTTAAGCTGGTGGGTAAAGTGAATTGCAGAGTGAGACAGCCACACACTGCCGCGGCTGCGCATGCCAGCACTCTCGAGGATGCCTGCTCTGAAGAAAGCCGGTCTGTAGAGACAGACAAATGGAACAAGTGCCAAGAGGAGGAGAGTCAAGAGGCAAGGGTAAAGAAAGTTTGCCCCATGACCCTTTTCTAGCCCTGCCTCTATCCCTTGAAAAGCTGGTTCACTTCATAGCCTTAGTTTCCATTAGTCTCTCTTGGGCAGTAACAAGCTAGCCCTCAGAATTTCCTATGATTGTGTCACCAAAAATATTTTACTAATTCAAAATACTAAAAAAAAACTATGTAATAGAGATTGAACTAAAAAACCAGGGAGAGTGGTGTAACTAATAGGTGACTTGGACTCCATTGCAGCTCTATCATAGATTGAGACACAGTAAGTAATGGTTTAGTTTCTTCATTGGTGAGTTCAGGATGTTGAAGCAGATGGTGCCCAGCCAAGCTTTTACCCTCCAACGTCTGGGATCCCGTCACGACACCAGTCACTTCCACGAGAACTATAACATTCAATTAGCCCATTATTTCCAAATACCAAGATATTTCATTACACAGGAAGGACATATCTAGATATTTATAGAAGTCTTTTCTAGTTTTCACCTAAATTGTTTAAAGTAAATTGGCATGGTAGCCTTTCAAACTCATTTTTTAGTTTCTCACATTCATGAAGCACCAGACTTAATTTCTTTTATTCTGGGGTCTTTCCAAATAACATTCATGAAATCAAAATTAGGTTTGAATAGGCTTTTCTAATCCGTGTGCATGGAACACCTGTCTTTTATGTATCTACAGAAGGTCCTCACTCATTAAAAATTTAGTATCACCATTTTATGTTCTTTTGTTTTGAATATATTAGAGTAGCTTTCCCAACAAGATTTCCAAGATTTCCTGGGCATATGTAAATGCAGGAAACTTGGTAGAAGAACTCAATAGCAATCAATACAGACCCAAAGGACTGAAGCTAAAAAGATAGTACATTGCAAAGAACACAATAAACATTATTGCATCCAACTCTAAATATTTTAATAAACCTTTTCATACTTCCTTCTATATAGATGGACTACCATTTTTTTTACTAAATTTCACTTGTTAAAGTTTAAAAAAAAAACAAACATTTTGAACTCTTAACTCATTCTGTTCTTTTCTTTCTCCTGCTAAGCAGTTGCAGAATATGTCCTCTGACCCAAATCAAATAATATGAGTAAAATGATATTTATATGACACAACATTATCTACCTAAAATGCTTTAAATAATCTCTCATAATTTAGTTCAAAATACTAATTCTGTTCATACAATTATCTATCTCATGTCCCTCCAGGAAAATGCATGCTAAAAAGATGACAAAATTATGTTTCTGACCCTGAGCTCATACCCAGAGCCACCAGATGAGCACAGTGACCTAATGCATATCATTCTACCATCCCTTCATTGTATAGGTGACCATCCATCTCTGTGCTCAGATGCACACAAATAGTTAAGAAGCCTACCGCATAAATGAAAACCAGTTTCTACCTAGTGGGAGCCAATCAGTTTGAGCCCCTAGACTCCTTTTGATAGAGCAGAATACTTGTATGGGTGGCCATTGAGAAGGGTATGGAAAGAGGTGGTTTACAACCGCAGATTGGAGCAAAACCAAGAGGTAGGTTAAAATGAGGACTCAAGGTAATCAACAAACATGTGCAAAGAACAAGTAGCTCAGTTTGGTTGTGTTAATATTTCATAAGGTAGTAAATAGGAAATAAATCTGGAAATTTAGATTGGGATCAGATTATAGATGTCATTGATTACCAGGCTATGGAAATCAAAACTCAAATATGCATAAGACACCATGGATGATTTTTAAGTAGAAAACTGACTTAAGGCAATGGAACAATAACTAACCAGAGTTAATATGTCATAATCATCTACATAGGGCATGGTACTGCGTGGTGAATAAGGATTGATAAGGTGTAGTGCCTGGCTTCAAGTGGGAAAAGTACACACGCATACAAGATAAAACATTGAAAAAAAATACCTGTAGTATCAGGCAGAAAAGGTTAACTTCTAAAAGAAAGGACCAAAATGCTTTGGCAAGCATATCAGCCCCATACA
The DNA here is from genome assembly GCA_028646535.1 of Procyon lotor. Classification (NCBI taxonomy): domain Eukaryota; kingdom Metazoa; phylum Chordata; class Mammalia; order Carnivora; family Procyonidae; genus Procyon; species Procyon lotor. The sequence goes on from CM053607.1 coordinate 7,129,786, forward strand.
TGCCTTGCCTCTATATCCTTTTCCCTCCAATCAATAACTCTAAATGGTCAATTCAGAAATAAATATGCTTTTAGATAAAAATTCTCAAATCCACTCTAACTCAATACTCTGAGACTTAACAAAAATTACTTTTACTGCTCATGCCTAATAATAGCTAACAACCATTGAACAAACTCTAGATGCCACACGTACTTCTAATCACTTTACAAACCTTATCTCATTCAATCTTTCCAGAAACACTACATGTTAAGTTTTATCATGACCACTTTCTGAGGCTGAGAGATATTAAGGAAATTACCCAAGGCTACAAATTTATAGTTTTAGCTCTTAGCCAACATACATACTACCATTACATAATTTAAAAATATAAACTCTGACCTGGAACCCAATGTCTTAACATTACAGAGTTTCTGTGTTCTCCCTGAAATCTCATCTTCCCCTTGTGCTCAAATTCTCTTTCACAGGCTCTGAATTTTTTCTCCTGCTTTAGTCCCTGTAGCGGGCTGAATTACTGCTCACTCATCTCCAGTACCCCATCCCAAGGCATTACTCCCTCAAGGACCATCCCTGTGTTGAACTCTGCAGCATGGTCATGTGATAAGTTCTATACAGTAATATTTGAGTACAAGTAACACTCATTCTAAGGAGGATCTAGAAGATCCAGAGGCAGCTTCCCATTAACACTTTTCTCCACAAGGTGGTCATTGTTTCACAAACAATTTCATCAGCACAGCTCCCAGAATAAGAATGTTTAGGACAAAAACAAAGTTGAGCTTCAACAGAACTCTACCAAAAACCAGACTTGGATCTCTGTCTCTACCTGCTTTTTTTCAGCCTCTGAGGTTTATGCTCCTTTCACATTAGTGTTGCTGCAAGTCACATTCCCCAGGAAAAAGATCCCAAGACACTGAGATTTGTAGAGAGGACGTTTATTGGGAAGTTATCTATGGAAGAGCACTTGTGACAGGTAAATAAAGCAGGACTGAGCAGACGGAGAAGTTGAGCTGTGATGCATTTGTGGAGAAGTCTTTAGGTTATCTATGTGGAGATCTGGATCTGAAAGACCCTTCAGAATTTCCCTCATTGAAGCAAGAGAGCTGGGCTTTTGTATGTCCCCTCCATTGATCTGCCATTGGACACAGGCTTCCCTCTTAAGTTAGACATTTTCTTTGGCCAAGATCAATTCCTAAACAGGAACTTAACCATAAACAATCAGAGCTAACACTTCCTGCAGTTGGGACAATATTTGAACCATTCTAATGGGGGTTTTGGACAGGATACCTCAGAATCCACTCTAGCTAACCATAGGGAGTTCTATCCATCTGAAAAGAGCTTCCCTAGGATTCTGGTTGGTCTCTTTTTCTAGGAAAACTTACATGAGGAAGGTTAGTGGGTTAACTATAGCCACTGCCTCTGAAGCTGGTCTTAAAGCTACAGGAGGTATTCATCATCTTTCCTCCAGTACAAACGCTGTATTTCCCAAAGCCTTCTCTCAGGCCTTAATTGGCTTTGAGGACTTATTTAGTGTGATGAACTAGACCCTCACCTCCAGTGGGTCTGTGTTCCTGCCTACCTTGTCCTTCCCAGAGTATAGCTGAAGTCTTGTCCATTTACAATAAAGATTGAATAGAAAAGTACTAAAAGACACCCCAGAGAGTTATGTGGAGGCTAAACATTTTATTCCCTGCCCCCGTTGTATAATAGAAGCTTTTCCTCAATTACCCAGCAAGGGGCGTCCTTCCTTTGTCTGCTTGTCCCTTGGGACAATGAGTCCAAGGTAGCCAGGTAGCAACCACAGCTTTAAGTCTAGCAAACATGCCATCCTACCCATACATGCAGATTCCTTCTCTTAAAATCAGATCTGCGGAAGTTAAGAGTTTTGTGACTAGAAGCACGAGTTTCTAAGTGTGTCATTGGGAATATCAGTCCTTGAGGCACGTATTAGTCTGATGGGTTACCGTAACAAAATACCATAGACTAGGTGGCTTAAGCAAAAGAAATTTAGATCCTCACAATTCTGGAGGCTGGAATGTGCAAAACTAAACCTCTGGTAGGGTTAGGTTTCTGGTGCGCATTCTTTTCCTGGATTACAGATGGCCACTTTACTGTGGTCACATGATTTAAAAAGCTCTCTTGTATCTCTTCTTATAAGGACACTCCTTCACAATCAGGATCCTGACTGTAGCATATCAGATTGGCGAATGTTGAAGATTCAGTCATCTCTGGAGCTCTCTCACTCTCACAAATAAGAACTGAGCTGGATCCTCTGACTGCAGCATTTAAGAGTCTAGGTGCTGCAGTAATGACTCTCTGTTCTTCATGCTTTCCTGCGTACTGGAGTTCTTCACCTTCAGCCTTTGATTGTCTTTCTTTAATACATTGATCATCCCCAACAATAGTCATCCTATTTAATTACTAATTCCTCCAAACCCATCAAACACCTGATATGGAGTGCACACCAGCACATTCCCTACCACGGGATTCCGTCCCAGTTCACCAACAGGGAAAGGTGCATATAACACAACCACAGACCATGACAATTGCTCTATCTTCCACAAGATTTTTACTGCCAGTCAGTCACTGAATAATCCAGTCTCAGAACCCCATTTTAGAGTCAGCTACCTGTATCAATAGCTGGTACCAATCATCTCATTATGAATCCCAACACACCTATTGAGTCTCTGAAGTTAACATGCAAGTGGTTTATAAAGGATGAAGGGGTAGAGGGAGCAGGTGTAGGCAGACAGAAAGATTGAACTGTGATGACATTTCAGTAGAGGTCTCCAGTGGATATTATGGGGAGCTCTGGGGCTAGGAAGGCCCTTGGTTTACGGTGATAGAGGCAAAGAAGCCATGACTCTCTATTCTTATATCAGGTCATTGGACACAGGCTGCCCCCACAAAACAGGTATAAACAGGAGCAAAGCAGTTTCCTTCAGCGAAAAGCACTTCTAGAGAGGAACTAAGCTGTGTGCAAGTTAGTGGAGGAGACCACCAGCAGCTGTGAGAATGAATACCGGGTTCCTGAAGGAAACTACACACCAGGATAAAGTCCTAAGCTAACTTTCAGTAATATCCCTCTAAATTTGGCATCAGTTAGTGATTTTGCTGATGGTTAAGACCATTCAGCCCATTTAAAGGCTTTTATCTATAACCCATATCACTCATTTGCCCCAAAGCTATCCTGACACAAAGAAATACAAGCTAGTTTTTGATCTCCTCCTGTCCTCTCTTGACAAAACTGGACAAATGGGATGTAAAAGAAATGCCAAATTTAGTCCTTATTTGGCTCCACTAGCATACATTAGTTGATTATAGACTTAAGGAGCTTCCGTTCCTGGCAGTTTTGTGTTTTAAGGACAGTCTCATGAGCCTTCAGGTTCAGGCACAAGATTTATGGCAGACAAGGATGAAAAAATATTTTGGAGAAAAGATCTTACTTTCCAAATCATAAAGACATTAGTCACTGCTCACTTAGAAGGCCAGATAACAGTAAAATTTCCCAATTTGCGTCAATAAATATTTACTTATTGACCACAATGCACAGGATACTATGGGGAGACAGACACCACATGACAAAACTATAGGTTTTTTCTTTAACAGACCTCATTACACAGAAACAAATCTCATTAAATAGAAGGAAAACATTAATTTATTCAGTCAAACTGTATTGACTAATGCGCAAATGCCAGTCACTGTCTAGACAATTTAGGTGATGTAGAAATAAACAATACATGCCCTTGAGTTTAAGTTTGCAGTTAACTGGGATAGCCAGAAAAAAATATAAAACTAGCGTTTTAAATGAGACAAGAAAGTAGGTAGTATATAGAAAATGTACAAGTAAAATATTGGGCAGGATTGGGGGGGGCGGCCAAATATGTGTGAACCCAGAAGTCTTTTGTGGCATACTTCATAACTATTATCAGAGATATTTCTAGATAATAGTTACAGATATAGATGCCCACAGCACTATGAAAGCAACAGCTAATGAAGCTGATCGCACAGGTATAGGGGTAAACAGCTCATGAAGGCTGCAATCAACACCAGAAATTGAAGTAAATATGCCTAGAAAAGAACCCGACAGGGGGTAATTCTTCTTCCTGGGCAAAAGAAAATTAATATCTTTAATATTTCTGCATGTATTTGTTGGATTTGTCTCTACTGATAAATGTGTGGGAGTTTACAAAGGTTATAGATACCAGCCATCTGAAATATAGATCACGGAAAGTAGGTGAACCAGAAAACCAATATCCTACATCCAAGGAAGGACTGATTTGTTTAACACGAAGGAAAAACTACAACACAGCCTAAAGTTGAATAGAAAACGAACTTTTGACTATACCCTAACCATGGCAATAAATGAACTCTGAAATGTCAAAGTCAAACTATGACCAGAGAAATCTTAGGCAAGACCAAGTCTGAGAAATTCATAGCCAGGGACTGACAATGAATGAATGATGTGGGATTTCATTTGCTTATTGGCTAATTGTTACATTCTAGAACCACAAGTATTTATTTGTGTAGCAGAGTGCAGATTATACATGCTACAAATAATACACTGTGAATTACTAAGGATAAAAGATATCTGTGAAAAAATATGCATATTCATGACACTCCTAAAATGTTGTTTTTCAGGACTTAGAGCCCTCAAAATGGCAAATATAGGCATGTGTTCTTACTATCAGTTGATCTTAATAGTATTAATGTTACCTCAAAAGTCAGTCAGCACTTTTCTTTATTTTCCGATCCTTTATCGAGTTCCCAATTATTTAATACATTCAATATATTTTTGCCTGAATAATCAAAACCTTCTTCAAACATCAGAAATATTTTAGTTCTTGGGATAAATGGGAGGATTCATGAGTATATACCATATGTTGATAATTTAAAACCAATATTTAGATTACATATATTTCCTTTTCTAAATCAAAAATACTGGAAAATATAATAAAAAAGAATAGTTTTAAAAGAACAAACAAACATAAAATGAATTGAATCTGCTTCTATTACTTTTGGTCTTCTTATCAAATTTACTCATCCAAGAGTTCCTAGCCGTGTTTTTCTCTTATAACTTTTTGAAACACCCAGAGATTCACTTATAATCCTGAACTTGAGAGGAAATGTCTGAGAGGTCAGTCCAGCTGAGAAATACAGCAGAGTTCATATTGTACTTCTCACTGAGAGTACTTCAATTCCTGAAAAAACTTTTAAACGTATGTATAAGAGTGTTTATTCAAGGTTAAATGTCAAGTAAGAAAAGTAGTCAGCACTGAAATCACTTGGCTCATGTCTGACATTTCCGTAGTAAAAGATTATTATCCTTGACTTTAGATTACGTATCTTGATTATAACTTTCATAGTGTGACTCTTAAAAATTCTCCAAATTAGCAAGCTTTCTTAAACTAATCCAAAACTTGACAAGTAATCCATTGCTTTCATTTGAATGTTCTGATTATACTCAGCAAATCTCAAATCGAGACCTCAGTTCTAGTTTGAACTAATGTAAGTTTCTAATAATTATGACTTAAAATTTTAACTTATAATACAAGAGCTAAGCTAAAGAGACAAACAAAACATAGGTCTCATTAATTTTTAATTGAATTTTTTTGTGAATCCCTCCCTATATCCCAGGTCCACAGTTTTGATTTAAATATACCTTATAAAAATCTACATGTTATGGAAGATGATTTTAACTGTTCTTTCTTATCGAAAAGAAGTAACTTCATTCTAAATTTGATCAAGATTCTCTAGAAGAGTCTGCTCTACCAAGTCATTCCTTTCTTCTCATTGCTCAGGGACGGCCTAGAAGGCACTCAAAAATATTTGCTGAATGAACAAATGCATAGACTTAGTTATTATTGTTAAAGAGAGATCAAAAAATCTTGGTGCCTAGAATGGAAGAACAAAAATGCAGAAATGTTTCACATTTGTAGCAAAATTACAAAGATTAATGCTCTTAAGGCCCAGCTGTTTTGATGAGAATATTATCAATGTTCTAAGATAATCCCTACTTGAAGGATGGAAATATGAAAAATATTCATTTTCCTGATAAGCTCTTTTCCAGAAGTTTTCAACAACTGAGATGATAGTTGCCTGGGAATGTGACAGATTTGCCTTTTAAATCATGAATCTTTCCCTCACAAAGCATACAGTGATGGTAGATGCAATGATGGGCCATGGGTAGAAATGCCTGGGCTAGAGAATGGTCAAGTTCCATGGCCCCTTTATAACCTCTCCTTCCTTTGAATTCTCAGCTCTAGCCAGCTTCTACCACCTCTGGTAACTTTGCAGCTTTTTCTTGGAATCATTGTCTATATAAAATCGCTGCTCATTATTAACCATATGTCAGCCAAGAATGTATTAAGTACCCACTGGCCAACATCTCTGTGCGATCTTTAACCCACAAACCTTAAATCCTGATTACTCATTGCCTTAATGTTTAATGGGATGTGTACATAGTCTTCACTGAGCAATCTCTTCATTATTCCAAACTCATGCTATCATAAAAATCTAGCTTTATGTGAGGAAGATAAAGACAAAAATTATGAGAATTTCCAATATAAGCAAAAATAAAAGAAAGAAACTGAATTAAGGCAGAATGTAATCTATGATTATTCATACCTATGGTTAGGCAAAAAAAGATGGATGTATATATTTCAACCAGGTCTTGGTGTTGCCACAAGCTGGTCTAGGACCTGGTGTCAGTATTCTCCTCTTAAACATCAACAATTTCAAGAGCATCAGTATCAGACAAAGTCACTTTGTGATTATGGTGGATCAAGGAAAAAACATGACGCATTCATAATAATATTGGAACACAATAGAAACATGAACATTGCACAAACCACAGAAGTGCCCAAGCATCTCCACATGCTGGCTGATATTCCTTTATTAATCATAGTTTTTCCCAGCCTAGTCTTCCTTTCTTCTAGATAAAATTTATAAAGTTATCCAATCATAGTAATATTCTCACTTCATGATAGCAATCAATCCATAGCAAAGCCGTCCTTAACCCTCCCCAAATCACCTAACACAAGCCCAAATCCTTCCAATACTTTCTTACTGAGATACCCCACCGTTATGCATACAGTATGTTCTACCTTACTTCAGTTTGTAAGAAACCAAACTGTTCAACTACAGATGCGTTCCTGGGGGACTTTTAGCTGGAGGGCATTGACACGTCATCTATCCAACTTACCACTGTGTTTTCTTTGCATGCTAGGTGACATGCTGCTATTTCTAATCTGCTAAGAACAGTAAATGTATAGTCCTTTCACACTGAAACCTGGACACGACTTTCCATTGAACCCACAAATTGGTGCATGTTACACAAGCAAGAGATAAAGTGAAAATATAAAATAATAGTAAGGAGAAAAATGTCCACCTCCATCTCAGTTATTTCAAATACAGATCTAATGGGAGATGCATCCAGAGCCATTCATCATGATCGCCTCCTTCTACATTTTTACTCTAATGTGTTTGGTGGATTTTTAAAAAATCAATTATAGTTTTAGTCTCTGAAAAATGATCCCTTACTGGGGAAACTTTATTGTCATGTTTTTGATATATATTTTTGCTATTTTTCCTTGAGAGCAGAAAAAAAATTATCATATATTCTTTAATACAGAATGATTTATTTCTTTATTTCACTAACGAAAATATTTTTCAATTGGAAGAGTTATTCTGCATATTGCTAGACTAGGCTCTAATAACTTATGTGATTTTTATGCTGAACCAATTGATCAATTTACATATTTATTCTTTCATCATTTTTGTTTGCTTCTGAATTTATCAATGTAATGTCCAACTTGATTCATTACACACATTTCATAAATTGTTACTCTTTTGTGTGAATCTCAAACTAGATTTCAAGGGGGAAAATACTATTTTTCATGCCTAACAAAGTTTGCTTCCTTTTCTGAATTTTCATATTCCTATAACTAAGCTTTGTTGACCTATAAACAAACCCTTCGTAAGTTTCTAACATATGTTGAACTATTATTACCTCAAACAAATAAAAGTATTTAGGTTTATCAACTTGGATAAATCAATTGTCTTGCTTACATATACCATCACATTAACAAGTAAATATCTCACAATGTAGTGAAACTGAAACTTGGAAATCAATGTATTTGAGACAAAATCACAGAATTTGACATCATCCAGAACTTAACAAGATATAGCAGCATATTAGTAATTTAAATTTAAATTATGGCCATCTATAAGGCAGCCAAAAAAAGTAGTTGTAATCTCAGATTGTATTAGTTTCTAAGAATCATTTTTAATGTTATTGGATGGCTTCCAGTTTTAGTGATTTTGCATGGTTAATGGGAACAGAGGAACTAGTAATCTTTCCAACAAAACCTTATATGTAATGTCTTGGAAAACAGCAGATTTCTAACTATTTTGTATTAGGGATCCTGTAAATAATTTTAAAAATTAATGGGGACCACAAAGAACTCTAGATGATCTATGTATCAATACTTGCTGTATTAATTATTAAAACTGAGAATTTTATTCATTTAAAAATAACAATAATCTCATTACATGTTAACAAAAATAACAACAAAACTATATATTCCAAAACAAAGAATATGAGTGGGAAGAGTAGTATATTCTCACAGTTATGCAAATCCCTTTGACTGCTTGGCAATCTATCTATTGCAATGTGTGGCTTTGGTTAAAGTAAATGAAAAAAATAGATATTTGGCAGAGGGAGAACTGCATTAAAAGTTCTTTCACAGAATTGTGGACATTCTTTTTGTTAACACATCAGAACTCACAATGACTAGTTACAATATGAAACCTGAAAATCGTATCAATTAACATTTTGTACTCTGTTACATTATAATCTATTAGTGATTTCAAGGCAATTTGTTTTTATTTTGTTAGTTTTTGTGGGGTTTTTGTTTGTTTTTGGTTTTGTATTTTTAATAGATTTTTGCTCATTGCAAGATTTTGCTAACATCATGCATTTGGAAAAAATGATCATTTAGAAAATACTGGTTCCCTCAGTATTGTGGATCATCTAAATGTTAACCCGCTTCGTTACACAATGTCAAAAAGTGCATTCGTCAACATCACTGGCAATCTCTAACCTCATCACAAAAATCCTTAAGTTCAGGGAAACTAATGGTCATAAATATACATTTTTAGAATTCTAATTATTCCTTGAGCACTCATATTTTAACACTGGCTTCGAATACTACCAGTTACTTTCCTTGAAGTGATAGTCTCATGTTGTCCACTTATGAGAAAATGTCTGCAGGTACTCAGGTCTGAAAACCACTTTGTCAGTTGCTTTTTCAGGTGAAAAAGTTGTTCCACGAAAAGAGCTGTCAGACTGACTCACAACTCAAGCAATTACACACGTGCTTCTTCTGGAAACAACCATCACACCTCAGTAACACAGAAGTGTTTTACGTGTCCTTTACATTTCATTATCCAGAATATTAAAAGGATGAGTACTTCATAAGGAAGATATAATTAAATTTAAAACTCTGCCATGTGAGATCCTCCTCGACTGCCATAGGCAACATTTTTCACTGCCTTCTTTATTTTTCTACTTCATTTTCTGTTACATAACGTCCAGGCCTCTGTTATATAATTTATGTATAATGTATGATAATCACATATGTGTGTACTTTTCTCATAAAATGCTGAATTTTCCAAGTTTTAGATGTTTGAATTAGCATGTAGCAAATCCTTTGTCTATAAGTTTTAGCAAATCTCTGACAGATAGTAGGACTTTAGAAATGAAAAATAATGTATTATGCTTTCTATAACAGCTGTATTAAATACTATGTAATTTTAGGTGATTCTCCCAACCACTTTAGATCTGTGCTTGAACTGAGGATAAGGAATTATTTCTGCTTTCCCAGCATGTTATTCTTGTCCCATAAAATCTAGTCTGTGTTAGAACGTCTGCTTATACTGTCAGTCTCTTCACAAATGGTGCTGGGAAAACCAGATATCTGCAGGCAAAAATATTGAATGGGGCCCCTATCACACACCACTCACAAAAAATTACTGAAAATAGATTAAAGACATAAACATAAGACCTGAAACTGTAAAACTCCTAGAAGAGAAGGGAAAAACGTTTTCTACATTAATTTTAGAAATAGTTTGTTGGATATGACACCAACAGTACAGACAACAAAAGCAAAAATAGACAGCTGGAATTACATCAAGCTAAAAAGCTTCTGCACAGCAAAGGGATCAATCAACAGAGTGAAAAAGTAACCTACAGAATGGGAGAAAATATTTGCACCATTTATCTGATAACAGATTAGTATCTAAAACATAAAAGAAGCTCCTACAACTCAATAGCAAAAATAAATAGATGAACGGCCCAATTAAAAAATGGGCAAAGGACTTGAGAGATATTTCTCCAAACTAGACATACAAACAGTCTCCTAGGTATATGATAAGATGCTCACTGTCACTAATGACCAGGGAAATGCAAATCAAAACCTCAATGAGATATTACCTCTCACTTGATAATATGACTATTACCAAAAGAAAAAAAAAGATAAGCGTTGGCAAAGACATGGGGAAATTGGAGTGCTTGTACACTCTTGGTGGGAATGTAAAATGGCTCCATCTCTACGGAAAACAGTGAGGGTGTTCATAAAAAACTTAAAAAAGAGAACTACCATAACTTGAAAACTACCATATGACCCAGCAATTTCACTTCTGCATGTTTCCAAAAGGACTGAAATTAGGGTCTCAAAGAGACGTTTGCATTCTCATCTTCATTGTAGCATTATTGACAATAGCCAAAATATATAAACAAACCCAAATTTCCATCAGCAGATGAATGGATAAAAAAAAATTGTTACATACATACTGTGTTATAGTATTCAGCCTTACAAAAAAAGGAAATTTTACCATTTTGCAACAACATGGGTACATCTGAGGTACATTATGCTAAGTGAAATAGGTTAGTCATAGGACAAAATCTGCCTGATCTCACTTATAAGAGGAATCTAAAATAGTCAAACTCATAGATGCAGAGAGTAGAATGGTGGCTGCTGAGGGCTGGGGTGGAGGGAGAATGGAGTTATCGACAGTTGTAAAACTGAACAATTTCTACAGGTCCGCTACACAACATACTGCCTATAGTTAGCAATATGGTGTTTTGCACTTAAAAATTTAAGAGATAGGTCTCATGTTAAGAATTTTTTACCACAATAGGGGCACCTGGGTGGCTCAGTTTTTAGGCATCTGCCTTCGGCTCAGGTCATGACACTAGGACCCTGGGATAGAGCCCTGCATCAGGCTCCTGATCAGCAGGAAGCCTGCTTCTCCCTCTTCCTCTCCCCTGGCTTGTGGCTCACTGTCTCTCTCTCTCTGTCAAACAAATAAATAAAATCCTAAAAAAAAAAAAATAGAATTTTTACCACAAGAAAAAAAGGACAAAAATATATATGTAATTAACCTTATTACAATATTAAGTAGTAAGTCATGTATTTTAATCAGAGAGAGAAAAAAGCCCACAAAATCCACCAGAGAGAAAAGCCTTATTTCCTGGTGACCATTGGCAGATTTTACGTTAGTACCAAAAATGCCAAAAAAGCTCATGATATTATCTTCAAAATCCCTTGGGGAAGAACCTATTAACCTATAATTTTATACCCAGACAAACTAGTGTCTGATTGACTAGTAGTGATTGACTAGTGAGGACATAATAGATATTTTGGGATATTCAATGACAAATACCACTAGTACTTACCAACAAATGCTCTTCTAGACATATACAGTTCCCATATAGTTCTATTTTATTCATGAATAAATTGAGGCACAAATGGATTAAAGTAACTTTCCCAAGGCAGTAGAGCTATTAAGTGGCAAGGTATTAATAATTATTAATAACATTTAAGCTATTGAATGGTAAGTAGAAAGGCAATAATTTGAAACCAGATATTTTCCAGATACAGAGTCTATATATTTAACATTAAGCTATAGGATCTATTAAAGAATATTTATCAACAATAAGAAAAATCAACTTGGAGACAAGGCATCATTAAATGCAGGATGATCAGATTATCTTTGTTGAATGTTTCCATCTAACATATCATCTTGCTGATAAAAATCCTTGTAACTGAACACTATGTTTTATGTTTCATTTTAATGAAATAAACTATGTATTTCCCACTGAACCTTTAATATTCTTGCTTATATCATATTCTATATGAAAATTTGTGAAAAGATGGCTCTGAAAATTTTAAGTAAAAGCTAGTCTTTTGAAGACATAAATAACTTTAATAAAACCTGAACCCTCATCTGGCCAATCACTGCCTAGAGACACATTCAAAGGAAATACAGATTTATTTCAGAAACCTCAGGGTATATTATTCATCTACAGTGTGGGTTATCTCAGAAAGGCCAGGCCAAGGGTTTTACATATTTGATCAGACAAAAATTATTTCTTCAGAAATTACTTCTTCAGAGAGAAGAAATTACAAACATGTAGAGAAAGAAACAGACACGAAGGACCATGCAAGAAAAGATTTTGAGAGAAAGAAATCCTGGTCACTGGTGACTTTCCAGTTTTCAGAACCAGCCCAACTCCTCTTGATTAGCTTTGTTTTTATTTATGTAGCCTGGCTTATCCGGTACCCTTGGGTTCCATGAAATGCTCATGCTTATGGGGAAATACAGATTGGGTGATTTGATTATTCATTTAAGAAAAATGACTTTGAGTGTAGCCAAGCAATGGTACAATAACTGAAAGAATAAATGAAGGTTAGGAAACTTTTGTAAAAGTTAGGAAGATGGTTGTATGTGATATTAAAGATCCATAAGAAAGAGGAAGGCTGGCAATGCAGGAAAATGATAATAGTCAAAGAGTTAAAGTCTTTGAGAAAGCCAGAAGATACAGAATCTCAGTCCTTCAGGGAAGGACTTCCTTCTAGTAGAAGGTACTCAGTTTGAGAAGAGAAGATGGGTGTGCGGATAAGACAAACAAGTATATTTTGATCTGACCAGGTGAAAAGAAGACGTTATTTCCTGATAACATCTAAGTTGTCAGTGAAATATAAATAATGAACTGTAAAATGGGGGCAGTAGGAGAGATAGATGGAATTTTAGAAGAGGGAAAAATGGATATGATTGTCATGATGCAAATTAAATTAGTAAGGTTACTATAAAAACAGATACATTTGTAGAACAATAGATTAAAGATTTCAATGAGACAGAGTGCTACTTGCATGGCCCTGGTGGAGCAAGTTGGCAGGAATTAAATGGCTGATGTGGTTAGAAAGTGGAGCTGAGTACAAATCCGGACTCCAATTAGTCCTAAATGTATCTCACTTTGCACTTGCTCTCAGCGCTTTGGACTCTGGCCCAGAAATTTGATTCCCAACTTCTAATTCATTCTTTGTTGGTTTTAGAAGGCTTAGCCTGCCCTACATGTGCATACACAGAATTCATTCCGGCTCTAAAAGGAATAGAGATGATAGTAGTAGCAGTAGTAGTACTAGTACTAGTAGTAGTACTACTACTAGTAGTAACAAGACTCTGAGAACTCACAGAACTGATGGATGACTGGGAGGAAAGTTCTGGGCTGAACTTCCAGGAACAACTCAGAATCACACCACAGTGCCCTGGGAAAAAAAGACACTGCCACACTACAAAACCCCAGCTGATGCCACTGTCAGGCCACTGCCACCAACCCCAACATCTGCTTCCCCAGCTTGGATGTGCCTCATACTACTCCCTGTTTCCTCAGGAGCTTATTTTTCATTCAAAGCACACTATTTGTACATTTCATTGGTGGAATATAAGCTTCATGTGTGCCTGGAAAGCTGGAAAGTATAGTCCTAGGTGGTTCCATGATGGGCCTGACAAGGCCAAAACTACCAAAATGTGAGGACACATCCGTCCTTGGGAGGACTTAGCAGAGTTCATCAGGAAGAGCTTTGGTTACTTCTTCCAATAGCAAAATATCCTATTTTCCATGTTGTTTACAGACTTTGGTCTACAAATAACTGTTCAAGTACTAAATAGAGAAGAGTGTTCACTAATGAGAAATTTTGGTGATGAAACTACAAAAAGGAGAGACGAATAACTGTTTTTTCTGATCATCTATCTGCTCAGACTCGGTATAGAGAATATTTTTAAGTCATTATTTTGCCAGTAAACTTCTAAAAACTGTTTTACTACTGCCAAATGCCTAGTTATTTAATAATCTCCATGACTTAAGATAATTCAGTTTGCAATTTGTAGAAAGGCCAAGGCATACTTACTGTGACAGGATCTCTAGGTTCTAGAAAACATGTTATCAACTCACGAAACTACCCTGGAAAAAAAATAATGAGTGAGTTTCAAATTCTAAAGCCAGGCACCAGCTGAAAAAGAGGTTACATTTTAGTAAAGTTTCTTCTTGCCTCACTTACCAAATACCTGAGATGAATCCGTATTTTTAGCCTAAATTTACACCATAATTACCTCCATTCTGGATCACATTGCCTCTGTATAACTGCTAATATACTACCAAAGAGAAGTTGGAGAAACACTTTGGGTAAAACATTTCTTTACACAAGATAGAGAAACCCTATAATTTTCAGGGAGATGATTATATAAAGTCTTACCTATAATTTTATTTAATTGTACGTTTTTACTTCATTTTCTCAAGCTAGATCCCTTTCTTTTTCCACCCTTGTCTCAAAAGGAAGACACTGAATCTATCTTGAAAGCAAAATGTTCAAAGATATTTAAATAGTTAACTATTTTTAATTTGTGTCTAAGATTACAGTATTTCAAACAATTAGCAGAGAAGTTAAAACTCACTCTAGTAACTTCTCTCCATAGATGTAGGTACCAAGACCATAAAACATTAACCATGAAAGTATTAGTCATGGGCTACATATAAGTAATCAGACTCTATAATAACAAGACTCTATAATAATCAGAAGTAATATGCTATCTGGCAACAAATGCAAATATAACCCTACATTTTACCATTAACACATATAACTGGCAATAATGGACTTAAGCATTGAAATTCATTAGGAGACTTTTCATTGCTGTTGCCAAATAGAAAGACTGTGATGATTAAGAATGTAAATTCTAAACCAAGTTTTCCTGGGTTCAAATCCAGCTCCGCCAATGCCAGCTACGCGAACATCATAAAGTTCTTCCATGTCACCGGCCTCTGTCTCCTCATCTGTAAAGTGAGCATAACATTAATACTTACCTGGTAAGACTATTGTGATATTTCTGTAAGAAGTATAGATAGAGCATGCAAAGCACTGTCTGGCATGCAGTCAATTCCCTATACAGGTCGGCGTCAGTGTTTTAAGTTAAACGTCTATACTGTAGAAATACCACTGGTAGTCTAGATGAAATTAATCCACAACTCACAGATTTTTTTCCGTTTATATCTCCTATTCCAGATAAAGATAAAACTATATATTCAATGTATACGCAGTTAAAAACCTGAATGTGCTATTCATACTACTCAAAAAATCCAAAGCTTTTGCTCAAGTTTGGTTGATCATCTAGATCAGGAGTTGACACACTTTTTCTACAGAGGCCCCGCCAGTTAACATCTTAGCCTTGGCAGGCATACAGTTTCCACATAGGTGCTCAACTCTTTCACTGTAGTGTGAAAGCAGCCATAGACAACACTTACGAAGTAGGCAAAGTCGTAATCCCATGAAAATTTATTAACAAAAACAAGCAGCAAGCCAGATATGTCCCACGGGCGTAGTTTGCTTACCCCTGCTCTAGATATGTGATACAATGAAAACAGAGTCCTCTAATGTTTTAACCCTGTTTAAACTTTCCTGAGGGAAATAAATTCAGTTAAGCTAGTGGAGAATCATGGTTCCACTGGCTGTGAGTATATACATCTCTAAACCTTGAATTCTGTTTTAAATAAAATGAATAGAAACAGAAGTCAGAAAATTCAATGTTTCTTGTTAGCATGCACAAAGGGAAGAGATGACAGTTTACAAGACTTAAGAACTATGCCTGACTCACCAGTTTAACAGATGAAAGTCATCAGAGGAGCTCCGCTCCCATATTTATTTTCCTGTTTACCACACGAAGATCTAACACCATATGTACCTGACAAAAGTACTATGAATGAATTATTAATTTGAGAAAGTTGTAACTTCTGGGATCATGCTATGATAAAAATTCCTAATAATCAAGTATATTGTTTTCAGAAATGAAAAGCAGGTGAGGTGGCTCAGTTGGTTAAGCATCTGCTTTCAGGTCAGGTTATGATCCTTGGATTATGGTCCTTGGATTGGTCCAGGTTATGGTCCTTGGATTGAGCCCCACTAGGTCTTCCTGCTTAGTTGGGAGTCTGTTTCTCCCTATCCCTCTGCCCCTCCATCCTGCTTGTGCACTCTCTCTCATTCTCACTCTCTCTCAAATAAATAAATGAAATCTTAAAAAAAAAAAAAAAAAGCAGATGAATCTATCCACTCAACGGCTGAGCTGGACCTATAGTCAGGGCAGTGGGTGAGCTTCCTCATGAAGTCACTGTGTTAACTGTGTCTTTCATGCAGTATGATTACAACTTTGTGTCACCTTTAAAAATAAAAGCTAAAAGAGAAATTGATGACATGACATGCTAGAGAAATCTAAATATTGGCAACACAACTTAAAATGGGTGTTTTTCAAATGTTTTGTTTGTTTGTTTTGTTTTAGGTTAGATTATCTAGGTAATTGCCCAAAATTACCCTCTCAATTTCACAGAGTAGGTCACAGTCTACGCATGTGAGGAAAATCAACAACTGGAAGGCTGCTGCTGTGCTCGTTTTGCTTTTCACTTTCTGAGGCACAGCACCTTCCCTGATTATCCACATGGAGAAGACGCCAACTTCGTGTGGCAGATGGGAGGGGAGATAGACCAGCTGGTCCTTCCTAAAGCAGCATCACACTTCATTCCATGGAAGGCTGATTCTGTGCCATGGAGCCCAAAGTATTGAAAACATCCATGAGGGATCTTCAAAGGACTCAGTCATCTCATGTGGTCTTCAGCTAACACCCAGGCCTGTCAGTATTTGAGGAAGAGAGCAGCTTCCTATAAGGCTCTCCTGTCCACACCAGAAAGGCTGGTTATTGTGTAAAGTGAGTCATGGGTCTGAAGGATGAGGTCCACGGGCTCGGCCCACGAAGCACTGACATTGGTATCCACTAGAGATCCTCTTCTCCAAGTGAACCCATTCTCTTTCATCTTTCTTGGGGCTCAACCTGAATTCCAGCCATGTGTGCATTCAGGATTGGTGGTTACCTACCCATGGTCTCCACATTCAGATGAGCATTCCACAGACCATTAACTTCTGGACTGTCGAAAGCTGACTGTTGGGCCCCTGACCAAGTCTTCCACTTTGATGATTTGCATATTTTCCAGTTCACTGTGTTTTCTTTTGGCCTCTAGCACTAACTTCTTTCTCTCATTTCCACTGCTCATCACTAGCGGCCATTTATGGATTCCCCACATGGCTCTCCATGCACATATAATAACGTTTATGATATAGGCACACACAGAAGAATGCATCTGTATTTAAAAAGTAGGATCTTATGGTTTACATTTACCTGATTCTTGAATTCCTCACCAATAAATGCAGCAAGAAACTACTTTGTGGTCATTTACAATGTTTCTATTCCATATGCCATGCCCATATGCATATGTGGAATAATTCAAGCCAAAAAAAGAAAATAAGAAAATCCGTCAACTTCAGAAATCAAAATATAACCCACGTTCCTGTCACCAATGTATATAATACGTAAGATTACTACATTTTTTTAAAAGATTTTATTTATTTGACAGAAAGAAATACAGCTAGAGAGGGAACACAAGTAGAGAGAATGGTAGTGGGTGAAGCAGGCTCCTCGCTGAGCAAAGAGCCCGATGCAGGGCTCGATCCCAGGACCCTGGGATCATGACCTGAGCTGAAGGCAGACACTTAAGGACTGAGCCACCCGAGTGCCCCAGATTATTACACTTTTAAAGTGTTTTCCCTAATACTACATGTTTACAGTTGAGCAAGATATACATACAAAGCCAGTAAAATTATGACCCGCTCTATGGATAACAAATAAAAAGTTGTCATGTGTGATCTAATCTGGTGGAGCTCAAATGTGGTCCATGGACCATAGCTGGTCCAACGAGTGTTACCTGTTCACAATGAATTAAGTATAGGAATTGAGAATAAGTGCTTGAAAACATTTATAATGCTTTGAAGATTAATTTTATGTCTGTTGACTCTAAGGAGAAAAATACAGACTGGTATTTTTATGTATTTTTAAATTTCAGTTCTCATCTGCAATGGGTTAAGGTGGGGAAAAATTTGTTCTGCACCAGAGGAAGTTTGAGAAGGACCACTATGCAATGAATCACAAGGCCTCATATCTTCACATTATATACTACTTCTCACTCTTCTAAAACCTCTGATGTACAATCATAAAACAACCGAGTATGGGGAGCTTGCTAAGCATCCACTATATGTTGGTCACCATGGAAAAACATAATACACCAATAGGTATGTCTAAAATCTGACTTAGGGGAGTAGAACAAAGATTGAGGAAACAATTAGGAAAATCAGTTTATAATGAAGACCTCATAGTGGGCTGTAGATGAACCATCATCACCAGAAGCAGCTGAAAGTACCCTCAACATCTTACTGTACTTTCTCTAGCCAACAAAGAGCACAGATTAATAGCTTTGATGTTCACTTGCCACTCTCTTTAATCTAAGAAACTCTTCAAGCAGATACCAAGACTGTGGACATTTCAGCAAAATCCTTAATACTTGTGAAGCCTGTCTTTTTTTTTCCCTCCCTTGTACCAAAAGGTCTATTACTGTAGCAGTTTTAGAAAAGCAGAGCTGCAAAGTCTCAAATCATTTATAACTTTCAGACAAATAACAGGCGCCTTTGGAACCTCACTACACCTCATAATAGACCTCACTTCACCTCATCAAATAATGAAAAGAGAAAATGAAACCCTCTTCTTGACAACAATTTGGACTCAGTGAGAATGTATTAAATCAACTGCCCTAGGACAAAAAGATATAAGTCATCCCCCAATAGATGGAAACTGGCAGATCTAAGAGGGGTAAGTGCAATGCTCTTATTGCTTATGCGTTCTACCTCACAGCTTTATCCTGAGGCCAAAGCCACCTGGCGTCCTTTGCTGTGCACACACAAGACTGACATTTGTTTTAATCTATGAAGAAACAGACACCACAGTGGCAATGAAGTCCCAATGGTCCTTTAGCTACTTTGAGGCTTTTCTGACATTACGGAACAGTGGCAGAAACAGAGAGATGTTCAAAAACAATTTCACATTTTAAAACAGTCCCATCTAACAAATAGAATTTTTCCTATGACAGGGATCATCACAGAACACATGTAAACAACATGTAAGTACACATTTCAGCAACAGAGAAAAGGCTACACTGTACTCATATATACCATTTATCATGCATTTAGGTCCTTACAACTTAAGAAAGGAGTTAGGAGCACCTGGATGGCTCAGTCAGTTAGGAGTCCAACTCTTGGTTTTGGCTCAGGTCATGATCTTAGGGTCATGAGATCAAGCCCTACATCAGGCTCCACGCTGAGTGCAGAGTTTGCTGAAGATTCTCTCTCTTTCCCTCCCCTTCCCCTTCTGTTCCTCCCCATGCTCATGCTTGCTCTCTCTAACATAAATAAAATATTTTTTAAAAATTGAAAGAAAAACAAGAGGATTTAATTTTTCACTCTCTCCCTTGTTCTTCACTCAGTTATTTGCTTTCAATAACAGAGTTGCAGATTTAAAATCGAGATGACCTAAGTATCAAGTCATAATCTAATCAAAGTATAGACTTTGCTATTCATCCAAATGCTATAACCCTAAATGTAGTAAAAAGCAAATGCAAGAAATAATAACATGATGAGTGATTTTGACTTGGATCATGGGGGAGGCAATGTTATAGGAGGCATGGAATGCAGTACAATTTTCAAAAAATGTCAAGGAACTTAGGCCTGAGCAATTGTAAAGCTAAGTTATTCCTATCACAATCATTGCAGAATTTCATTATTACAACACTTCAACCATTAAGTTAGAGAGCAGTATACTCTAATATAAAGATCCATAACTGACTTAACTTGACCATCACATATACACAAAGTTTTATGCCAGGATCTCTCTTTGATACTTAGGTATCTTTTTAAGAATCAAATTCAAAAAAGTAGTTGGGTAACAAAGTAATTTGATCATTATATAAATAATAACCTAATCAAAGAAAATTTTCTAAAGCCTTCCTTGACCGCCCCCCTGCTATCCAGCTGTGGCCTAGCTGTCATCATCAGGAACCCATGAGATGTAGACTGTTTATCTCTGTGCACCTAGAACGAATGCACATGGCTTCATTGGTACACAGTAAACATTACATAAGTGTTTGTCTGAATGAATACATCAATTTGAGCTTTCTATTTGGACTTGGATAGAAAAGATAAAAACTTTCTAGTTGGAAGAAGAAGGAAGAGGAGAAGGAGGGGGAATTAGATGGGGAGGAGGAAAAGAGAAAGAAAAGAAAACACCACTACTATCTGGGAGTTTAGCTCCCATAGCTGGGAGGACAGCTTATGATAAAATTGTCTACTAAAGACTTGGGAATACAACGAAGTATGCAAATACTGGAAGAGAATAAATCAATACAAAACTAGGGACATTTTATCAGAGAGATTTGTCTAGAAATACGACTGCTCCCAAACTTCTGGGTGACAAACAATGTGACATATTTTCTGGTAAAAGTGCTAATCTTACAGTGACAAAAGCAGGAATGTCACTCTACAATGACCTAATTTAAGGAAGAATTGGTATGCATCCACCTCAAGGTCAAGAGATTGCTAAAATTTTCTCCCTAACAAGGTCAACTTGCCAGCAAGTGGAGACTTCCCTGAGTTGCAGACGTTTGGTCACTGGGGTGCGCTGGGCTATTTGTAAGAAACTGTGCCCCAAACCCCACCAGAACAATGCAAAGGAAGTGACAGGGGTTCCTGTGGTTCATGGGAACATAGCACCACTACTACAAAACCACACAAAAAGAAAAGACTTGTAAACAAACAAACAAAACCCATTTTCATTAACTGCACCTCCTCTCCCCCAAATCCTGTCTAAAATTAAATTTTGAAACAAATAAAGATTGTATTCAGCATTCTGCCCATCCTCTTCCTAAGCCCCTCTCCTACATCTACTGGTAAAATCATTGCCTTCACTCAGCCCAGGAGCCCTTCTGACTACATTTATGTGAGCACACCCACTACGGGGAGTTGCTCCAGCTTGAAATATTTCCCTCTACGCCAACACAAGTACCACTATTTCAAAAGCTTAGATGTCCAGAATTCCATGAAGGTGATACCACATATATCCTTTGTTAAAATGCCATGATGCAGAATAAGGCCTTCCACAATATAAATGTACATAAGTAACCGAATTACTGGAAACAAGTTTGTTTCTTTGCATATGATATTAAGAATGTATGCATTTTAATAAAGGAGACTCACGTTGACAAATGTTTCAACATGCTAATTGATGATATGATGATGATAGGTGATGTTTGTTTCTATTAAATATAAATAGGAATACATTCATTACTTTTTGCGATTATGGTTTATGCTTCAGAAGTCTTTGACAGAACAAAAACATTTATGAGCCACCAGAGTATGAGACCTATTCTCCACAGTCAAAAGTCCAGAACCCAGGAATTTAGACAATCATCCAGGAGTAGGTGTGATAAAGATGGCTCAAGAGGAGAAAAATGAGACATTTTTATTAAGGAAAAGGGCTATTTCAGAAAATATTCTAATTTACCAAAAAGCTAATTACATATCTATTACACTAGGTTCATATAAACAGTGTCTAAACATCTTGGCTTAACCGGGCAAGATCAGCTTAACTGCCATAGTATTTCTCAGTGTGAAGCCAAGGTCAGCACTTCAAGATCAAATTCTGAGCCTTTATTCAGTTACCAAAACTGAGAATGCCTTGAGAAATTTAGAGGTGTGGTTCAAGGTGGAGTTGAGATTTTGAACAAGTCTTTTAAGTGTCTTTTGTCCTCACTTTCTTTCTTTTTTTTTTTTTTTAAGATTTAATTTATTTATTTGACATAGAGAGAGATCACAAGCAGGCGGGGGGGGGGGGGGGGGGCGGTGTCAGGCTCCCTTCTGAACAGAGAGCTCGATGCAGGACTTGATCCCAGGACCCTGAGATCATGACCTGAGCCGAAGGCAGAGGCTTTAACCCACTGAGACACCCAGGTGCCCCTAGTCCTCACTTTCTATAGCATATTTGATCAAAAGTATAGTCATTGTATTTGACATGAAGGTCAATAAGATTGTATCATGCCTGAATGAAATGGATGAGAGAACTGAATGCAGAAAAAATTAAATGTATTAGAGAATGAAAAAAAATGGAAAAATGAAGAGAAAGAGAGAGATATGCAATTTTACAGGTTAATAAAATGTTTAAGAATTCCAGCTTTACAAAGTTAATGGGCCTAGGATTTTTGTCTTAAAAATCCTTTGACAGTAGAAACAAGCAAAACAATGATACTAATTCAACCTCAGCTTCTTATTTTTAGCTTATAAAACTGAACTGTCACTTCAGAAGAAATGCAAGTTCCACATAAAAACCAAAAGAACAAAGTGGAAGTAGCCTTTGTCACATCAAAACATGCCTTTCTCTGACAAAAGTGGGATTATTGAGTTAATATGCTATGATAGTCATCAGGGCTGATCTCACACATATTCTTATCCCCTCTACTTCCATGTATATGGAAAGATTATAGTTCCCAAATAATATGAAATCAGGGGTGCCCACAAGACTTATGTGAGTCACAATAAAATGTGACAAATGACACCCCTATGACATACGTGCTTTCCAGATAGAAATTTAAGAGATGGTGAGTGAGCTTTACTGTGTTTTTATTTTATCTTTTCCATTCTGTATTAGTTATACGTGATAACAGATAAATGCTAGAGATAGTAGAGATGGAGCTGGGTCCTGGAGTCAAGAAACAGTGGGGAAGACACCCTCCAAAAAACCCGGGTTGATGTGTAGCACAAATAAGAAATAAATAGTATTTTGTACTGTTTTAAGCCACTAAAATTCTAGGCTTGTTTGTTACAAAGCCTGCTCTACATGTCCTGCTTGATACATACGCAGTGTCGACATGCAAAGCTAACAAAGGCACAGATTGCAGGGGTCATAGTAAAGCAATGGTTCCAGGTGATTGAAGATTTATTAGAAGATGGTCTGTTGTAAATGACTCAGACTTTACTCTTTCACTCCCTACCTGTAAGATTTTAGTTATTTTCTTCTTTCTGGTGTAGATTTTCTGATTATTAAATAATCTATTACAGTATTAGGCACAAAATAGACAGTCAAGACATTTTAGTTCTTCCCTTTTGTATAATCACAAAAGTCACCAAAGACTTTGAATTAAAAGTTAAATGCTGGTCATTACAATAATAATATTAAACTATTATGCTACATGCAGCCACAAATCAAGGTATAACCAACCTATCCTTGGGAAAGGAATGAGACTGAATGAGATTCCAAACTATATTCAGGTACAGGTTTCCTAATATAGGTGTTACACACACTAAACAGAGCAATAAAACAGACTATTATTCACAATGAAATTGAGCGCATGACACATTAAATAATAGCCAAATGGCCAGAAATAATTTTCTGAAAATAGAAACTCTTTAAGATTGTGGATAATTCATTCAGGGTTTTATTTTTTATTTTGTTTTTTTGTTGTAATTGACTACTGATGGATATGTGTGCTCATTAGACTAGTGTAAGTGACTTAAATGTGTATGTTTTCCTCTATACTCTATAGATGCTCTACATGCATAGTGGTCCTGATAGACTAAGGGCAGCTCTTGGTCAAAAGACAACCTCTAAATCTTGGTGGCTTTGTTTTAAGATTCTCTGTGACAAGTGCCATAACTACAGTATGCTTCACAGCCAAAATTCAGTGAGTTTCCATATTAGTGATAACATCAATTATTAAATATCATATAGGTGCTGATATTGTATAGCTTTTATTGTATTTGTGATAATATCAAAACAGCATAGCACAAGTGACAATAGAAATTTTAGTCTCTTTAATCACACTGTTATGTAGATTATCTTCAATCTGTACCAGTTTTGTTTGTGTGTATGAACTCATGTGTGTAAACGCATTCCAGACCGGAGCTCTAACTGGAATGATCTCATGAGACCTAAATTAGCTTCTTCATATAACATCTGCAGCAAAAGTGCTCTATGCTAGGACACACTGAGTCTTGGAATACAGTCAAAGACTGGGTTCACCAAAATCCTCAGATGAGTTCTCCTGACAAAATTTATCAGTCATTTGGTCAAATAATTGGCTTGGCAGATAATTAGGTTGATAAACCTTTTCATTGACTAGTGACTGAGTGAACCAAATTTACCAGCTGCTTTGACACCATGAATACCTCCCTTCATTGATGGTGTGGAAAATATTCCAAACTCATAATTCATTTGAACTACTTCCAAAGCAAATTTAAAGTGTAGCGCCCTATGATGGCTTTCCTTAACTTACAATGCCTTTTGTAAATAAGCACCTTTCTTAGATCAAAGTGAACAAGATTGATTTAAAATATGATTTAAGTGCATTGCATAGTTTATTCTCTCAGCTGTTTCTGGGCACCTGAACAGATATTCACGTAAAATGCTTAGGGAATACATTTTCATAGAAAGGACACCAAAGTACTGAAAGGAATCCAAGCAGATCTTAACCACTATCCCATCTTCCCTACCCTATCCTTACCCAACTGGAACAGCATTCAACATGAGACCAATAATCCGCTGACCGTTAAAGTCGTCCTATTTGAGACATACTGATGCTAAAAAAGCATTTGGTATTCATCTAAAATTTCAGTTTAAATGTTTTGTATTTTGTCTGGAAAGCCTGGTGACAATGCAGTTTTCTGAAACATAATGGTGGTCAGGTTAAATAACTGTTAATATTTCTTCTGTTTTCTCTGCCTTGGAATGAATTATTCATTTGTACTGAGCAGTGTGCAAACAAGAATAAAGCCAAATCCACATTTTTGTGACACTCCAGACAAACTGCTGCTGTATTAAAGAAATAAATTTCAAGTCCTATATGCTCAGCTGCATGGCCCCCATCCCTATTTTTGAGGCATTTCAATCAACCTTGCAATCTTCACCGAGCTGTAAGATTTTAAACATATATTTTATCTGCCTTGAAGTAGCATTGATTTTGAAACTGTGCGATCTTCTAATTTTTTTTTCCAGATAATGGTCAAACTGGCCATTTGGGTTATAAATTAGCTTTTTCATGGCTAATGTACTTCACATCGGCACTTATTATACAAGCAACAATTATGTCATCACAAGGCTCTGGTACAACACGAAGGGAGCGTAAATGTCAGGATTGATGACGATGGCTCCGAGCCAGCTCATTAAAGGCAATGGTGTGAATAATACAACTGTGTTGCTTTTGAAAGAACCGAATATGTATTATCCACCTATCAGTGCACCAAAGCAGCATCATAAACATAGATCTCTAACTGCAGCCCATTTAAATGATGAAAGGGTGTATATTAATCTATGAAATAGATTTTACCCAGGGGAAAAATTGTTCTCTCTATTTATGAAAGTTAAAACATTCAGTGCACAGAGAAGCACTTATCAGATGAGCATCTATGGTATGCAGATGCATTTTCCTAATGCTTCCTGCTAAGATAAATAGGCTATGGTCATAAAAGATGCGACTATAATTTGCTCGAAATAAAGGAACTAAAAAAAGCACACATATACAGCTTTTTGTGAAGCACAGAGAGTAAATTTTCTAAATTGCTGGGCCTCTGTGTTTGATATATTTAATTCAAAAGTCATTGATAAAACATGACAATTTTACATGAACACGTGCGCAGGCGTCCACCCACACATAACTCAGTGTTTCTTATATTTAGCATTCCCTAAAGGTAAATTTGGGCACTAATTGTATGCTTTGAATCCCCCTTAATTTTCAGGATCACAGGACTCCAAAGGAATGCTCCATTTGGGGAAAATTATTTAAATATTTGACTCGTCCCCTATTCTTTGCATTTTCTTTTTTTTTTCTTTTTTTTTTTCTCTTTTTTTTTCTTCTTTTTTTTTTTTTTTCTCTGCATTTTCAAAAAGATCAGGAAATTTCAGCTGATATGCATGACTTCAAAACTTGCCAAGACAACTCAGCAGACTCTCTTCCATGATACACAGCATTCAGGTAACTTTGAAGCAAATCATCCCAACTACTACACAGCTTCACTTAAGCCAGAAGAGAGGGGATTTTTTTTTTCCCTAATATGTTCTTACAGATGTTTCTGGGCCCATCTCTTACCTGCTGATAACCAATTTACAGATTGTGAAAGAAAATGAAATTTCCAATAGTATGAAAAGTAAAGTAAGAAATAGCCACTTAGATTTCTGGGGGTAGGGGGTGGGGAAGGGAGAGGCCTTAAATAATCCCACCTGCATTGCATCTCTCAATCCCCACAAATTTACAATGTACTTATCTGACCGAGATGTTAATCTGATTATACTTATACGTGTTTATCTGAATGAGACACTGAAACACAGAAGATTAAGAGCCCTAAACTGACAATGGAAACGAACTCTGTGACCATGAAATTTCAGGCAGAGACCCTTCTGAGAACTCCTGCTGGTCCCTGGAGCAGGATGTGGAGTCAGATGCTACTTGTGAGTAAGCCTGACTTTTGCCTCACATCATCTTCTCCCTAAAAGAGTATCTTCGACATCTCCTCGCCTCCCAGTTTTGTGACATGAAATCATCCACATAGGTATGTGGTATGAAGTCCAGACGTCAACTTTAATTCCAAGCCCTCTCAACCAAGTTATCAGTACACTGTGTCAATTCAAGTTCCTAAATAACTCTGAGGCAGTCCTTTGTCTCTGTCTTCACTGGTATTGCCCACCTTCAGACTCTCACTGGAGCTCCCTTGGACCATTATCCTAACACTGGAAGTCATCTTCTTAATAACAATCTTCTCCTTAGTTACTTCCAATCCATTCTCCATGGATAGCTCTTTCTAAAATGCAAATCGAGTCATGTCATTCCCCTGCTTTTGTTATTTCATTGTCACCCAAGTTTGGCCCACGAATGAAATTCAGCCATCTTTGTAGAGCATAAAGAAATCTTTTAATAACCAGTCATCTACTTGCCTTTTAATTTCATTTCCCACCACTGGCCCAGATGAACACTACTTGGAAGTATCACCAATTTTATGATCACTTTATCTTTACTTCTAATTTTTTTTTAACCATTGTCCTCTATAATGTGATCCCCTTTCCCTGAAACTAAAGATAGTTTCAATCTTTAGCACTCCAAATGAAATTTTGCTTGCTATGATCTGAATGTTTGTCGCCACCCCAAGCCCCACCCAAATTCATATGTTGAAACCGAATGCCAATGTAATGGAACATGGAGGTGGGGTCATGGGAAGGTGCTTAGGTCATGAGGGAGGAGCCCTTATGAATGAGATTAATGTTATTATAAAAGAGATCCCAGAGAACTCCCTTGTACCATGTCCTCACCATGTGAGGACACCATGAGACGTGGACAATCTACAAACCAGGGAGTGGGCTTTCACGAGAACTCAGCCCTACTGGTTACTTGATCTTGGACTTCGGCATCCAAAACTATAAGAAATCAATTTCTGTTGTTCATAAGCTAGTAGGTCTGTGGTATTTTGTTATAGCAGACCAAACGAACTAAGACACTCATATTTTAAAATGGCTTCAAATACCGCTTCCTTAATGAACCACAGCCTTCAACCAAAGCCATTCTCTGCCCCTACCCCTCTGTCTCTTTTTCTTTTTGTATGTACCTGTGTGTCCCACAAGGACTTTGAGTAGTGACACCACGAAAGACTTTAAAAAATACAAAATCATTTGCCTCTGTTCTTTGAACTTCATTAGTTCCCTATTTGCCTGAGGATAAACATATTAACATTTTAGAATGGCATACAAAGCATGACTCTTATTTCTCTCTTCAGGATACTTCCTCATTAAATATTTCCTTTCACTTATATTTCACCACAATCCATCTTTTTTCCCCAAACCTGTCATCCTTATCAATACTTTCTTGGATTTTCTCATGCTGTTTGACATGATAGAACCATATCCCATCTTCGGGTGGAAAAATTTCAAACCCTTGCTTACTCTGAACCTTTCCAATAAATACTTTTCAAAATTTGATGGGTAAAGTTGAATAGCACAGTACTGGTCAGTCTTACACTGATAATAATCCCCCAAAAATCTCAATGGCTCACAACAACTCCATTTCTCAAGACTTTTCTGTAAGCAGCTCAGGACTGGCTGCTAAATGCCTTTCTGTGTATTTTCTTATTCATTCTGGGACTCAATTAAGGGGCAAACCCCTATTTGAACTCACCTTTTTCCTGGCCAGAGGAAAAAAAACTAAAAAGCTGGTGGAAACACACAATAGCTTTTAAAATTGTCCCTTGGCTTCAGCACTTATGTCCAGCCGCACACACATGGACAAAGCAAGTCACATGGACCAACCCAGCATCGGTAGGAGGCATTGCATGTACAATGACAATAGATTAAATGTATTTGGAACAACAATGCAACTGACTCCTTTTACCTTCTTAGCTAAATTAATTTTGAAATTTTGTCTCTAGGATTTCTCCTCTCTAGCAATTCAAAATTATTTGCTAAGTAAATTATTGGATGGATGAATGGATAAAAGAATGAAAAATGAAGGAACAAATGGATATATAACATATTGTATTAACTTTTGAAAGTTGTATTACCCTGAACATAACCAGAAACTTCTTGAAGGCAGGTCCTTTATTCAAATTTCTCTTATCTCCTTTCCTGAAACTCCCTGGAAGGAGCACAGCATGGTGTGAGTATAGATTCAAAAACTCTTGCTGAGTGATAAGTAAATTAATGAATATAGTAAATAGACAACTGGAGACCCCTGTATGTGAAAATATCCTCAGATCAGCCCTTGTAAATTATGCCTATCATATAAAGGAGATAGGGTCCTCCACTAGCTGTATTTTAAGAAAACTCAGGAAAATGACTTAAATTTTTGCTCTATTCAGCCTTGCTGTGAGTACAAGTTTAGTTCTATAGAGATCTATATAGTTACAATTCAAGGAGGAAGAAATGTCTACCAATGAAGACAAAGACTATTTCCTTAAAAACAAACCCAACAATATTTCTGTCCCATAAAAAAATAACCCAAAAGAATTACTTCATCACATTTTCTTAGAACAGCACAGAATAAAGTGGAAACAGAAGCTTTAACTGCAGTTCAATTATTACAAGAATAAGCAAGAGCACCATTTCCATGCAAGTGTTTTCAATCTGTGGTGGTTAATTTTGCTGCCAGCGAGAAACCTGGACCAGGCCGTCTTCTGTTCTTTCCTGTAGACATTTAGTTGTCTGGAAAGTGATGATGGTACTCTAATTGGTATAGACATTGGCAGCTTGTGTTGAAATTGCCTGACTTTGTCATTAATTCCGCCCTTGGCTTGCATGCCCAACTTACTTTCCTTTCAGACTGTCAACTTTAACATCTTACTAAAGCTTGCATCACAACTACAACTTTTCCTACTGCTGGTACTCTTTTGAATAGGATCCTGTGCAACCAGTTAAATCAGGTATTTGTTTACAACCGACTCAGAACAATAAAAATGAATTTATTTGTCACCACGGGAGAAGGTTCTGAGGGAGATTTCAGAATACCCGAGATTTACCCTTTTATGATATCGTCATAAAAAAATAACCATTTTTGAAGGAAATCATTCCAAAATATATTTAGCAGTTCCATATTTTCTTTAAAAAGGATACAACATGCATTTGTCCTGATGAATCAGCATTATTATAATTCGTTTCCCTTTATCAACAAATGGAAGCTCTCTCATTTTTTCTAAGGCTATCTATTGTTTTTTGTTTAGTTTGTTAGCCCCTTATGAAATACACACCATAAATGTGTTTGGTTTGCTATTTGTTATCAGCTGAAAGTGGTAAAAAATAAAATTTTGATGGCAAAATTTCTGCACAGACTGAATCAACAAGCGGGGAATAAAAGCCATGATACAAAGTGAAAAGCAGGCACTGTAGCATTTTGCTTCTGTTTTCCTGCCTTTTCTTCCATTTTTGTTTTTCCTTTTGTCCATTAAGCTTGCCATAAATTTTAGGACAAGTTCTGTACTTAAGTAGATGGATAGGTAAACAAAATAAAATGTACTTTTCAGAAAATCTAGAACACCGTTTATTGTCTATAAAAGAGAAATACTTCTAATTAGGCTTCTCTTACAACTTAGAATTGCTTCATTATATGTTCAACAAACCACCACTAAAAGGCTTATTTACACATGCATCTTGACCTTGCACAGTGAAAAAAAAAAGTCTAAATGGAACAAGTTGATCACGATACTCCTCAAACTTCTGGAGCAACTTCATTGCAGTAGGAGTCTATTCCCATCAGTCTGTCCTTCACCGTGCAACTTCCTTCAATCTGATTATAGAATTCCAACCTTTCTCCTCTAGTAATTTTCATCAATTGATGAGTTTTCACTTGCTAACCAACTGAAACTCAGCCCTAAAATCTGAAGACACAGGACCATGCTTATTTTTCTGGCTTAATTGGGAGAAAACAACACTTCTGTGTGACTAGATTTGCTCTGTGGTTTTGCTCTAAGACCTTAAAAATTTTCTCTTTGAACTGTAACTCCTGCAATACTCATTTCCTTTATAGGAGCATAAAACAGAACACACACACACACACACACACACACACACACACACACACACATTTTTAGAAAGAAGCTTTTTCTCCTCCAGGGATCTGAGTTAAATATTGTATCAACACAGTTTATGACACACGATAGAGGCTATTTTTTAAAATTTTATTCTTTATGCTGTTGAGTATATGCCCATATGCCTGGGCCTGTATGATCTGCCAGAGCCATTTCATCTTGGTTGGTTTCCTACACTTGCTATTTTGCTTTTATGAACAAAAATACTTGTCCTACCTTCTAGTACAAAGGAATATCTGGTCACTACCCTTTCTATAAAACTCTCTTCATAGCAACATGGTAAATAAGACAGCAGACTCCTGGGTTCTCAGGAATCCCTGCCAACTTGCTTTCATCTTCTTTGCAATATAACATAAGTGGCTCCACAACAGTCATGGTGTCTTTAGCATGGCACCCATCCATCTCAATTATAAAAATGCTGAGAGCAACTATCTTGGCAAGAACCAGTCTAAAGGACCCAACTTTCGTGTTGACCCACCTTGAACTCATTTCATCCCTGTCATCACCCTATGACTATCAGCTTACATGTCTCTGAAACATAATTTTATCTCTCTGATATTTTTTCTTAGGTTGAAGAGGTTCACTTAATCTTAGAATATGATGTCTTGCAAACCCTGTGGCCAGAAACTCA
Organism: Procyon lotor; assembly: GCA_028646535.1. NCBI lineage: Eukaryota > Metazoa > Chordata > Mammalia > Carnivora > Procyonidae > Procyon > Procyon lotor. Next base: position 7,161,283 of record CM053607.1, read on the forward strand.
CCTGCCTCATAAACAGGAATAAATTCAGCATCCAAAACAAAGCAAGCCCCCAGAATGCAAATTCTCTAGTCCAGAAGCATTCCCAAGATCCACCCTGGTTGATGTGGTGAGTAAGACTCCAGCTGCGCATCTGACAGCCCTTGGAATTGATAGCACTGGTGGCTCTAAGCCAAGCCCAGGCAGATGGGACAGTCTTTTTTAGCTACAGTGGGTGTGATGCTGGCAAAGATCTCCAGTAGCAATCTTTTCTGTCAACAGGTCTGCCCTCTCTCAGAAAAGAAGTAAGGCATGAGCGTAAACTAAAGATGGAGGACAATTTGATAGTGTCTGTGGGGAAAAGAACCTCTCACTTTAATAGACAGTATTATAAATATTATAATGGAGTTATTAGGGGGAGCAGACTGGAAAAAGCAGCTGGATTGTAGCAGTCAAAAAAGTTATAGCCTCGGGCTTGCATATAAGAATACACAGCTGAAGAAACTTTGCACTGAATGTTTGTTCTATAGAACCGTCAGAGAGGGAGAAAGGAACAGTGTCTTCCACTAATGACTTGAGGGAGAAGTGTGTCTCATTACTTGGAGGATTTAGCCACTATTTGCTTCTGAGGAACAGTAGTGATGATATCTTAGTGACTCTCTTTGACAAGTGTGTCTCTGGTTGAAATACTGGGAACTGTGAGCTATGTCTCTCCAGGGAAGAAGGGAACTTGAGAAATCTTAACAGTACTTTCCGAGATAGAGAAAAAAAAATCCCTCAGGTACCTCAGAACACCACAGCAGTGTGAGGACGAGTGAGAAGACGTTGCATGATTAGCTTACATTTACATCATGCTCACCAGCTTATCCATGGGTATAGTCACTGATGAGTCGCCATGCTGATATGGGGAGGTCAGCTAGGTCTCAGACCTCATGAAAATCCCACAGAAAGAAAGTAGAAACAAAGTGCTACTCAAAACCATGCTTACTTAGAGGTTACTAAGCAACTTCAGACAAATTTTCTGCCTTAATCCCTCTTCAGTCTTTTAGGAGGAATGAGTGCCCACATTAGCTCTAGACCTTGAAAATGAGTAGTACACATAGTCATTAGGGGGCTTTAGTGTGGAGAGAAGGCCATTAAAGTGTAGACAGAGACATGAAGAAAATCTCTGCTAAAAACATCTCTAGTCTGTGGCCTACTAAGTGATTGCATAGTCACTCAGGTTGCTGTAATAACACACATAGTAGAGAAGCACTTAAGGGCCAATGAATTATAATATAAATTTTTCTTCTGCAATACCAGTGTTTGAATTAAAGTGAAAGTATTGGCCTATTAAATACAGTCATTCTGGCCATAGTTCTGAGGTTGAGGGAAAAAAGTGGTAATTCTGAAAACAAAATTTTCAAGAAGGTCATAGAAAAGGAAGCCTGTTATTTCTTAGGAAACGGTTTTCTTAGAAACAGTGCATCCTGATCATTCCTTTCTACTCAAAATGATGTCTTCATGCACGATGACCTTTCGAGGAAGCTACACAGACGATACTGGAGTGACAGCACATTTAAGAAATGAATAATGGATGTGAGGCACTTGATTAGTGAGGCTCCTGACCCGGGGAGTAAGGTGGCTAGAAAGCCCAGAAATAGTTGAGTGGCTCTCACATGGTTAAGATGGCGCACCTCGGCACAGTCTTCCAATAACAGATGCTTCCCTCAGCCTTGCCCACCCGTGCAGACTGGGCAATGAGAAAGCAGAACCATGAAATACAGAGGTACAGAAGCAGCTCAAGATGCCACAAGTTAGTTTTGCAAACTGGTTAATATTATATGGGAAACTGAGAACAGATCTTATATATGTGTTTTTAAATCCTAAGAGGGTAAACCGCTGACTCTTAAGTTCCTGTCTCACAAATCTGGATCTAGCATATTTAAGAGAAATGTGCTAGAAAATTGTAGGCAATGCTGCCTGTGACAAGCTCATACCTCTGTAGTGCCCACAGTAACCATTCCGATGGTTACTCTGAAGCCACAATGACAACCAGGAGGCGGTGGTTGCAAAACAGTTTCTCACTCCTCTGGAGGGACAATTCTCAGGCTTACTCCACACAGACCTTCGATTTCCAACAGCAGGAACAGACTCATTAATACAACACACACTGGGTTATGCGGGAATGAATAGAAGTTGTACTAGGTAAAAACATATGATGCAACAAGGTAGCTAGAAAACAGGAATGAGGAGAGAAGAGTGATGTCATAGGCCCAGGATGGGTAGTGGTGTCTCCTAGGGGCCGGGAGAGACTGAGTGCCCATCTTCCTGCCCACTTTCTGCACCACTGCTACCCTCAGAAACCCTGCGTGACTGTGTCATTACTCTGTGATATGCATCTGGGATTCACGTCCAATTCCCCCTTGTCCCAGGCCACATCTTCAGATGATCAAGAAGTTTCTCTCCTTTTGAAATTCCATTTTTATTTCTGTCTGGTTGTGTGATATGTGATTCCCAGTTGTAATTTTCCACTTTCTAAAGAGGAATTCATCTTCATCAGTACTTGAGGAATTAGCAACATGATCAGGTGAGGAAATACTTGGCCACAGAACAACTGGATGGACTCTGGTTCCTCCTTTCCTCTTCCCACTCCTCCAAAGCAGGTGTACTGTCAAAGAGAGAGACAAGGAGCTCTCAGGATGGATTAGAACATCATCATTCCGGGAGAAAAGACAAATTTGGGGGCATGTGGTAGACGGCTGTATGGTATAAATTTCAAACACAGTGATTCAGTAACCCTGGATTTGATTATTCAGAGGGTTCCAAATACTGCTGGAGAATGGAGTGCCCCAGCCCTTGTTCCCCTTCCCATACCAGGTGGGGCAGCTAATCTTTTGTGTTCAGGCTGATGTAGAGAGCTGTGTGGAGCCCCTGAGAGCCACTGATCAGAGGTGAGAGCCCCAGCTCTTTGCCCTATAGGACTACAATGCTATGTCCTTCTTAAGCAGAGGAATACTGAGTGAAACATCAACTTAGGATGGTGTAGAGGAAGAAGTTTTTTGAGTTTTCCAAAGAAGAAATACTGTAAGAAAATATTGTTATGCCCTGATAAATGAAAAACAGGTAAGGGACACAGAGCTCTAGTATTCCAGTGTAGAAAGTCATGACTATTGATGTCTGCACCTTCCCCAGAGAGAGGAGACAGGGTTGGGTCTGAGTCCCTTATTCTTTTCTTGTCTTTCAGAATCAAGGCAGAGGCAGGTAGAGGAAAAAAGGAATCACTGACAAGTTGGTTTTTCCCACTTGTTTAACTCTGGACTTTCCAAGGGTAACCTTTGATCTCTCCTTCCAATGGTTCCTATGTCCACAGTCTCAGAGCACATGGTTTGCTAATACAAGTCTTTCAAATGAAGCCTACATCAAGGAGCTCCATAGGAAGGGAGTGTGGGATCCAAGGCAGATTTCCTATTCTGCCGACTGTTAGAAGAAGTCAGCAAGAACATACACAAGCTGGACTCAGACGATTGGAGGCTCCCCATGCCTTCTAGTACCTTGGAATGTGTTCCCTTTGCTCTTCCCTAAACCAGGCACTGGGGATAAGATGCTTTTATTCTTGGCTGGGTCTATGTCACATGCTCACTCTTAGACTAAGGTATGGGTAGAAGACAACTCCACCGACACATGAACAGAAACTGAAGACTAGAGATAATTCCCCTAAATGAATTTTGATGTTTATTTTCAAGTATCAAACAAGTATAAAAGGAGGAGACATACTTGTTTTTCACTATATCTCAATGAGCTCTATTCCTTCTTAACAGCCACAAAGTTCTTATTTGAAATGAACTCTCATTCTAATGACAAGTGACTAAAAATCAAGAATCTCTGTCATCTCTCCCAACCGAAAACAGATCTCTGTAATCCATGAATCCATTTACAAAGATTGCCAAATGTTTAGATTATAAAACCAAATTTCCAATCCTTGTTGCCACCAGTTGGGAATAACTTTTCATCTATAAACAAACTAATAATGGAAGCAAGATCCAAAATTAATGGAGAGGAGGAAAACTAGAGAAGTAGAATTTGAGCAAAATTAAAGTTCTATTGTCCCTCATGTTCACCTCTGCAGGTGAAGAAAAGACATGCCTGGGTTTATTATGTAGCCCACCAGGTGCATTTTTCTGGCAACATAGATAACCTGGCTGTCAGGTGAGTCTACCACACATCTCGTCGAATGACCTCCAAATATGATACACAATTATTTGTGAAAGACATCATAATCATGAGTCTTACACATATAAAAAACGAAGATTGCCACAGGTTTAACTCATTAATTAACTAATGAGAAAACTAGAGTGCCTCGGTAGCTCAGTTGGTTAAGCGAGTGACTTCAGCTCAGGTCATGATCCTGGGGTCCTGGAATAGAGTCCCACATCAGGCTCCCCCTGCTCTGTGGGGAGCCTGCTTCCCCCTCTCCCTCTGCCTGCCACTCCCCCTGCTTGTGCCTCTCTTTCTCTCTGTCAAATAAATAAATAAAGTCTTTAAAATATAAATAAAAAATAAAACTAAAATTTAAAAATATTTAAAATATTTAAAAACTAAATAAAATAAAATAAGAAATGAATGAGAAAACCAGTAAATGAACCTGGTTCAAAGGAAAAGCCAAAGTACACCACATATATAAGGAAACAAGAAATGCTAAAATGAATTTATGGATAGAGGCAAATGAGTCTATCCATAGGGTAAAAACTCCTGCATTCTACTGAGCACAACCAATTACCATATCTATGGACAAGAATCATTTATATTATTATCAGTTTTATACAACTTACAGAGGTATAAATAGCTCAAAGCTATGAAAGGTGGAGAGAACATAGAAGGGATTTACTATTCCACAGAGTACTTTTTTTTGCCAGTTTCACAATATCCCAGGACGCTGCAATATGGCCCCAATGGGTAATCCAAGAGGACCTGTGACCCCTACTCATGCCATACCCTATTACACTGGGAACCAAAGAAGGGAATTCTCTCCATCTCCAAGTCTCACACTTCTTTTTTTTTTTTTTAGTAAAATAACTTTCTTAGTTTTGTTTGAATTCCTGTTTCCTAGAATTGTACTGTAAATCCATGGAGGTTAGACCAAAATAGTGTAAGTCAAAACCATCTCTCCTCACTGCAGTATAAGTACCTAAATACATGCCTCTTCAATTATACTCTCTTATATTCCCTAGTAAGGCTCTCTTTAACAGTTTCTTGCTTTGCAGAATTTGTTTATAAAAAGTCCTTTCAGTTACAGTCTCTATTCCATGTACATTATATAGGAGCCACATCCAACTTACTCTATTCTTTTGCTCACTGAACATCCATGAATGAAAAAACACACTCCACATAAACATTATGAGCTAGTATACTGACTGGACACGGAGTGGCATTAAGTCAACTAGCCTAAGAACTTCTCTAGTTTGATTTGTTGAAATACGTAATGCCATCTTTCATGACATAATTTCCTTTTTCATTTTTTAAAAGTCCTTTGAATCTCTTGACCAACAACTTTTTTAAATGTTGCCCACTGAAACTAATGAACAAAAGGCATTAATATCAATTTGTAATCCCTTCTCAAGTGCTACACAGGATGACAACACTAGTCCCCGTGTTAGAAGAGTAATTAGTTACACCAACATAAAAGAATTATTTTCTTCAAGGGATGAACTCCATTTCAAGGGATAGTCATGATAATTGTCATAATTACCCACTTCCACTCAGTATTGCTTGTTCATTAGTAATGTCCCCTTTAAGAACAGCTTTGACATTTTAAGGGATAAAATTCTGTCATTTCTCTCTCACATATTCAACAAGTTCCCTGCAGTCATGGAGTACTTCAATAACACTATTTACACTTCAATTTGCATAATCCTGTTGCTAACGGGATACTGAATACTATGAACAAGAAATAAATAGATCTCACTTAATAAATTATTTAAAAAGTCAATAAGAGTTTTGAGATCTTTCATTCTGAATTAAAGTATGGTTTCAGTGTTTCCAACATACCAAGAATTCTCTCTACCCCATTTGCTAAAGAACAATTTTTGAAGAGAGAGAATTAAAAAATACTGAACTCCAATTGTTTTACAGAAGTTTTATCAAATATTAGGGAAATAACTAATCTTATGTAAATTGTCTCATAAACCTTGTTACCCAGCTCATTTTGTAGGCTAATAGATCATTAATTTTAAGACCAAATAAAGGTAATATCAAAAAAATAATGCATAAATATATACACACATATCCAAAGAAAATACTAGCTAAGAAAATGCAGCAATGTACTTTGAAAATCATATTAAATTATGAGAGTATACACCAGGAATGCAACAATGGTTCAACATAAGCAAATGTACTTCATCACAATTTTCTCACTAGATGCAGGAAAGTATACTTTAGGGCATAAATGTCAATTTATGATTTAAAATGTCTCAGCAAACAGGGGATTTCCTTAGCTGGGTAACAGTTATTCCCAATACTGAATGGGAAAAAAACCTGAAGACTCTTCTAGTTGACGTCAAGAAAAATAATACATATTTTAGAAAAACACATTATTTTTACTTTTTAAAAAAAATCCTTCCAGAAATTTGGCTGGAAGTCTATTATATTTATGTATTAATTGGGGAGAAATTATATCTTTATGGTATTACATCATTCCAAATAAATAATAGACTCTTACCTTGTTTTATTTGGCTATTATTATTTTACCCTGTAAAGATACCTTTTATCATTTGTACACAAATTGGTATATGATAGCAATACATTGACACTATGTAGAATCTTGTTTCTAAAATTTTTTCTCCAATAACTGTTAACAACCACTGATGATTCTCGCCAAGATCAATTATTACCACAGTGGTTGTAAAATGATCTTTCCTAGTATTTCTTCCTTATTTATCAGTTTATATACTTGTGTAAAGAGGGCCTTTCTCCTAATCCTTTATTTTCTGTTCACCAATTTTCATATTATTTTCTACATATATTAATTCAATACAATGTTACAGTTTGTTCAAATAAAAAACTGTTCTAAAGAAATTAAGAAGATAAAAAGATAGACTTGAGGATTCGCCTACACCACTGCACTTTTAATTCCTTTCCTATACCCCATTTCATCGTTATTTTTCATGGTTATGTAATATGTCACATGCATATACTTCCCAACAATACTCAAACACTTTGAAAGAAGAGATTGTCTTACCTGTTTATATAGTCGAGGAAGACTTGTCACAAGTAAAGCATGGTGGGTGCTCACAGAACATGTAATGAACAATTAACTTTGAGAGAGCTCCACTGAATGATTGGATGACATATTAAAAAGTCCTACCAACAGTAAAGTAGTAGTATTTTTTTTAACCTTTGAAGTAGTTCCCTATTTCTAGGGAAAAATAATAATAATTATATAAAACTTTTAAATAAATCCAAAAGGAAAAAAATGAGTTAGAGGTAGAAGAAACTGCTCTGATCATAGAAATCAAGGCCTTGCAATTGGGAAATTTCTAAGTACCTGAAAGAAGATTCTTCATAAAAATGTCAGTTAACATAAGTTAGTAGACATAAGACAGTGTTTCAAAGGAAGAAAACAAATATTAAAGAGAAACTTCAAACGGTAGCATTAGAAAGCTCAGAGCATACAGCAAATTGTGCTTCCTAGGCTCACTGATGTAATATAAATAACAACAAAGATAAAATAACCATTAGGTTTTGAATTTGCATCTGTCTCTGAAAAACCAATAAAAGAAAAAAAAATATAGAAGTATGATATTATTAAGAAGACCAAAGCAGATGAAGTTACACTAATAGTATCTGTAAATGTTAACTAAATTCAATTCCCTAAATCAAGAATTCTAATATTTTTTAATTTTTTTAATTTTTCAGAGAGAAAAAGCACAAGCAGAGGGAGCAGCAGACAGAGGGAGAAGGAGGCTCCCTGCTGAGCAAGGAGCCCAGTGTGGGACTCAGTCCCAGCACCCAGGATCATGATCTGAGCCAAAGGCAGACGCTTAACCAACTGAGCCACACAAGCATCCCAAAAATTCTGGAACTTTTTCTGAAGTCTTGTAAAGCGTATGGATCCCTTTTTTAGAATCTTTTTTTTTTTTTTTAAAGATTTTATTTATTTGACAGAAACACAGGGAGAGAGGGAACACAAGCAGAGGGAATGGTAGCGGGAGAAGCAGGCTTCCTGCCGAGCAGAGAGCCCGATGCGGGGGCTCGATCCCAGGCCCCTGGGATCATGACCTGAGCGGAAGGCAGAAGCTTAACGACTGAGCCACCCAGGCGCCCCTCCAAGGGTTTACTATTGAAGATGCAATTAAAGCCTTCATGGCTCATCTCATTAAGACGAGAACTGACTGGGGGCGCCTGGGTGGCTCAGTCGTTAAGCTTCTGCCTTCCGCTCAGGTCATGATCCCAGGGGCCTGGGATCGAGCCCCCGCATCCGGCTCCCCGCTGGGCAGGAAGCCTGCTTCTCCCGCTACCATTCCCTCTGCTTGTGTTCCCTCTCTCCCTGTGTTTCTCTCTGTCAAATAAATAAAAATCTTTAAAAAAAAAAAAAAAAGACGAGAACTGACTGTTCTCAAAGACCATCAGAATTCTGTAAGATTTTTTGAATTAAGCTTCCCTGTGAGAACACGTGACATCTTCATTGGTGGCTAAATGACCATTAGGTAAAGCATTACCAGAGCTGGCTGGTTGGAAACTGTTAAGACTCGGGTCACATAAAATAACTGTTATTTGTACTTGGTTTTAGCTATGAGCATAAATTTTATATATATCTATGTGTATACATATACATACTCTATCCTCTCTATTTTATATATATAGGCATAGGTATAATGTACTAGGAAATATGATTTCTACTGATACTAATACCACAGATCATGCTCAATACTGAACATTAAATTAATTATATTTTGCCTGTAATGGAAGACAATACTAAACTTCCCTTAAGGAAAGTAACCTTACAGATTAGTGAAAATAGAGACACCATTTTTTTCCCTACAAGTTCATAAACATCCCAAATTCTTTTTTTTTTTTTTTTAGGATTTTATTTATTTGAGAGAGAGCAAGCTAGAGAGAGAGCACACACACACAAGCAAGGGAAGGGCAGAGGAAGAAGCAGACTCCTCACTGAGCAGGAAGCCTGATGTGGGGCTGTATCCCAGGACCCCAGGACCAAGACCTGAACCCAAGGCAGATTCTTAACCGACTGAGCCACCCAGGCACCCCGCACACATCCCAAATTCCATCTTTACCTCCTTGAGACCATGGACCAAAGGAAGAACCACTGTGTCTAGATCCAAATCATATATTGTCCCAGGGTATTGACAGAACTTACACATATAATAATAATGATAATAAGCACAGCAGTAATAGAAAACATTTGAACACTGACATATGCTAATGAAGCCTCACAATAGCACTATGAGAAACATATAGATATGCTTCATTTCACTTCAGCTGAAAGTGAAATTGAGGTGGAACAGTTTATCTCAAATCACACATAAAATTAGTGGAAGTCAGAGTTGTCAAGATCAATATCCACAGTGTACCTAATGATGCAAATGTGAAACAATATGCCAATATTCAGAGGCACTGTGTGTGTGTTTGTATGAGTTTTTCAACAGGATCTCAGACTGAGTGTACATTGGATGATGCGTTACAGTGTAGGAAGGTTAGCTGGAGGACTCAGAAGGAGAAGAAATCTATTACACAAAAGACACAGGGAGAAGAATGCTGTTGAGTTGCCCTGACAATTCAGATCAACATTTCAAGTTTTGGATGAAAACTTTTTTTTTAACTTACTTTCACATAATGTTATTTACAAAATAAGATATATATGTAATAACCTTCATAGGCTTTTTTTCTACCTGTCTATTATATATGTGTTTGTGGTACTCATTAGCAGGATGCTGGGTAGTGAAGTACATAAAACATACATTAAACATACATAAAACGTTCACAAACGTATATTAAACGTTCCACCACCAGCAGGGGATGTTCAGTAAATTCCTCTAAACTTTGACAGAGTCATCTGGCAGTCTTCCTAATTTAGGAATAATATCAAAAGTAATTTGATCATGACCATCACTTAAGCTGTGTGGGTAAGGTAATATTATTTGTTACGAAAAACAATAATAACATAATGATAATTATTGTGTAAACAGGCAGTACACCAATTTTAACGGCACACAAATGATATGTCTCTCTAGTTAAAACACCTGAACCTAGTTACAGCTCGCTCTCATTACTGAGTCTCCAAAGACCAAACAAAAATAGTGATGTTTTTAATTATCCTGATTACAACCCACATTAAACAAGAATGTGCCCCAGAAGGATATGCAGAATTTGTGATTTTTAAAGCCATTTAGAACATCAATTTTATATTCAGAGACCAATAGCTTTTCTAGGAAAAAAGAACCAACCCCCCTCCACAAATGTGCTCCTTATAGATCCTGAAAAGTACCATTTTTTAATAATTCATCTATTATCCACATACAAAAGAGTACATGTTAAAATACAAAGGAGAGAATGTATATTTCACACGTAGCTTGTTACCATCTTCTGTGTATATTTAACACATATGAGGCATAATGAAAATGAAAATTTTAGACCTGCATTTTTCACAGCTCATTTATATACCTAAAAAGCATTTCACAAATAAAATGTAATGCTTCAAAAATTCCAAATAGCTAGAAGACTAGAAAATGGAATTATCTAGCATGATTACCCCCACAAGAGATGAGTTGATAAATTGCTGGATGCACACATTATTTAGTAATGGATATGATCAGCAAAAGAATTCAATTAAAAAACACATTTTTTAAAGTTCAAATGATTCAGTCTAGGAATAGGGTAAGAGGGTAAAAAAGGGAAAAGTGAAAGAACATTCAAACTCATTTGAACACTAAAATATTTAGCTATGTGTATTTACAACTTTCGATATTATAAAGTAAAAAGTAATAAATGTGCCAAATTCCTCTTAAGACTTGAGTTCTAGGGACACCTGGGTGGCTCAGTTGTTGGTTAAGCAGCTGCCTTCGGCTCAGGTCATGATCCCAGGGTCCTGGGATCCAGTCCCGCATTGGGCTCCTTGCTCTGCTCAGCAGGGAGCCTGCTTCTCCCTCTGCTTTTGCCTGCCTCTCTGCCTGCTTATGCTCTCTCCCTCTCTGACAAATAAATAAATAAAATCTTAAAAAAAAAAAAAAAAAAGGACTTGAGTTCTAAATCTACCTCTTCTGGTGGCATTCACTGATCAGTAGTACTGCCAGAAATTATTCTTTTCTTACAAACACCTAGAGCCATGGTTAGGGAATATGAGATTTCTTCAATTGTCAAGAACACAGATGTTGACATCTTATGCCAGGATCATAGCTATGGGGTAGTAATCAGCAGACAGAATATGAATATATTTTGGAAGTAGAGCCAACAAGATTATTCTGAGATGGGCTGTGAGAAAGAAAGAGAACAGTGAAGGTTACTTCCAGTGTTTTGGGCAAGGTGATCAAAAGAATGATTTTAATGGGGTAGGAAAAGTTGTGGAAGGGGATTTGTAAAATAGGAAATTGCAGCAAACTTCTATAGTGTCAAAAACCTCCTTGATACTTTTGCCTTTGAGAGGTGGCTCTGTGCTCTTCCTCTTGAACCTGGCAGGGGGCAGGGGAAGGGCTCTGTGGCTGTTTTACCCCATGGAATATCTCACATGTGATCCAGTTACAGTTTCTGGGTCCAGGCCTTAAGAGATCGGCCACTTCTACTTACTTAGCCTCTTGGAACACACACTCTTAGATCCTGAAGTCCCGTGGAAGAAGTATGACTACTATAGACTACCATGCTATAAAGAAGCCCATGCTATGCGGTGAAGCACCATGGAGCTGGAGGGAGAGAGAGGGACAGAGAGAACAAGGAGCCAGACATTTCTGTAAAAGAAGAAGCTATCTCAGGAGAGGATCCTTCAGTCCTAGACACCCCAGCTGGTGTCATGCGGATCAGAGACGAACCATCTGTCTATCTCATCCCTTCCCAAATTTCTAATCCACAAGGTCCTGAGCAAAATAAAACGGCTGTTTTAAGACACACAGTTTAGGAACAGTTTGCTGTATTATCAAAATAGGAATCAAGAGTTGAGTTTTATATGTGTGAATTTTGAGATGCCCGTAAACACTTAGATGTCAATGTATTTCAACCTTTAGATATTTAAGAAATACTTCTCTTTAAAAAAATAAAAAACCCTCTGCTTTTATTTATTTATTTTTAGATTTTATTTACTTAAGAGAGAGAGAGAACAAGCGACTGCGAACGGGGAAGGAGCATACGGAGAGGGAGAGAGAGAATGTCAAGTAGACTCTGAGCTGAGTGTGCGGCCGGACTGGGGGCTCAGTCTCACAGCCCTGAGATCATGACCTGAGCCGAAATCAAGAGTTGGAACAAATATTTGTTTAATGTATACCGAGAGTCTAAGTAAGTGCCTCTTTGTTATAAATCACTCAACAACTGTTAAATGGTTTTCAATTTTTAAAGTCACCAAATAGCCAAAGCTCAGAGGAAATTAATTGTTATGAATCACAATGCTATATACATTTTATAATAATTAAGTCATGTAAAGAGGTAGACAGAAAAAGAAATGAGATAAAGGATGTATATATTAATATCGTCTTTTATAGTGGATAGCGAGTAGATACATGTTAAATGTGCTTATTCACAAAATAAAGTTCATATGTATCAAGTCTTTAAAGTTAACCTCTAGAATAACCTGAAACAATATTTCTAAAAGAGGGAGGGAAAAGAGAACAAAATTGGTGGCCTACTGAAAGCAGGATAATTCATTCTTTTTATAGCACAAAATCAATGTATTCGTGGTAGATTTCTATTGCTCCCAAAATAGATAATCATAAAGTAATATGTGTGTGATAGACAACAATATGGATTATATGATCCATTAGTAGAGATAATAATTATATACAGTTGACCTTTCAACAAACAGCTTTGAATTATGCAGGCCCATTTACTTGCAGGTCTGTTACAGAACACTACTCTAAATATATTTTTCCTTTTCTTATGATTTCCTTAGTAACATGTTCTTTTCTCTAGCTTACTTCACTGTGAGACTATAGAATACAATGCATATAGCATACACAAAGTATTAGATGACCGTGTGATCAGTAAGACTTCCAGTCAACAGTAGACTACAAGTAGTTAAGCTTCTGGGGAATCAAAAGTTATACTAGGATTTTCAACTGCAAAGGTGAAGGAGAGTCAGCACTCCTATCCCCCACATTGTTCAAGAATCAACTGTATTTTTCACATACTAGTAATAAATCTTGAAAAGAGATGCAGTCAACTAGTGGATTATAGGAGAAAGAGAAACAGGGGACTTCTCATTTTTACTTTCCTAATTTTGAAACTTGAAGGAAGACTTATAAAATAAAGCAAATGTAGAATTACAGTTATTACTCATCACATTTCTAAACCATTTACTGACTCTCATCCAATAAATAAAAATAAAAATGCCACTTCCTATTTAAAATTATGAAGTTCTATTTAGTTATAAACATATTTCTAGCTAACCATCTGTGTGATAACTAGAGGCTTCTATTCTTCTGCCTTATAATTCTTTCTGATTCCAATTTATCCATAATTATTTTGAGTCAGCATAAGATAAATCCTCTCAGTTAAAAAATTAAATAAAAGTATAATGTGCTACATTTGAACTTTCTGAACAGACTGGATATTTCAACTCTGTCAGAACCAGGGATTCTGAGAACTATAGTGAGTGTGTTCATTTTCCCCTTTCCTTGCTGGTGCAACTCAAAAACTGCCCCTTTGACCACCACTGTCACTCTCAGCCATGAGCAATACATCATAAATCATATTTAGAAAAAGAGAAAGCTTTCTACAGGCTACCCTACTGTACCAAGATAAGTCTATGCTAGCCTGATGAAAGAGAACTATTTCCATCATTCAAATCATGTGGGTCCCAAAGTATAATACTTCTCACTAAAATATTTAAATAACTGAGTCAAAATTGATATGTATTATTATTTAAAGTGCCTGTAAGTGGCATCCACTCTCTGCCTCTCTTGCTCTTAGAAAGCTGTCCAGTCTTCCCTCACATCTTAGTTCTTCCTGTGTAAGAATTAATCTCATTTCAGTGCTCATATCGTCTCCTGTAAAACTTCTACCTTATGACATCACTCATCTTTTATTTCTGATATAAGCACTATTACTTTTTTTTTTTTGTAAGCACTATTCTTGATTATTTGGTTTACGTTTTCTAACCAGAAGGGCCTAGAAACCAACAGGCAAGTAAATGAATCTGCAGTCTTTCAGGTGAAATGCCCCAAGGGGAGAATCACTCAACAGTCTTTTTGTGGCACCGTCAGAACTGTTTTTCAAAGAACTAAGTTGTAGATAATCTTGTCACAAGCTCAAAGTCTCAATATATGTTATGAAGAAAAATGGATATAAGCAAAGGAAGGCTAAGGAATTTTATCACACTGAAAAAAAAAATGTTTAGTTTAAGAAACGCACACCATACCATAGCTGTTTTATTAAAATTCCATCAAACTCACATTGTCTTTTTCTGGTTTGCTTTCCTTATCTTTGTAGCAAATGCCTTGTAACCTACTGTGTGTAAGATGAACTCCATCTGTTGGCGCCCTGTGGGAAGTTTCTGGGGTCTCATGATCGAGACGTTCTAATTCATCACTGTGCGAGAAACTATGACACATTTAGTGCATCCTTCCTCTGAGGACTTGACAAGGCTGTAGAGAGAGTGACCGGAAAGGTCATTTCCATTTCTTGCTTTTATGGTAAAACATTGAACATTGGTTATGTTTGCTTTCTTGCGAGTATTAGGCAGTTTTTAACAGGCAGCCATTTTGGTATAGGAAAGGGTAATAACTGGCCGCTCAATATATGGAGTAAAATATGAAAGCTGGATGAGTCTCTGATAATAGATATCATCCATTTCAAGAATACTGGAGTCTGACAGAGGTTCCATGACTTGCACAATCATGTTAAACTGTTGCTCAAGGTGGGGAGACTAAGCACTGGGAAAGGAAAAATAACCGGAAAGAGAGTTTGAACTGCTTTCATAACTCCTGCCATTTCAAAACAAACTACAGAACAATCCCCATGAATTTACTAGCTTGAGAGCTCTGAGGGGAGCTGTAAATGGAGATTCTGACAAGGAAGAGGAATCACATGTAGAATCACAGAGCAATTACAGGCATTACTAACTTGAAATAGAAAAATTGAGCCCAGCTGCTCTGCACTGACCACTGGGGAAGGATCTGGGTTTCTGTTGTGTACAGCGATTCTTGGCAACTCTCATCGATGTCTAATACATGTTTCTATGCCTAGTAATTAAAAACCAACACGTTCCAAGCAGTTGCACAGAGGCTGAGGTCAAAAGACCATGTTAGGACAGCTGAACTAGCTCAGCTGCCTTTCCCGAGGACAATTGCTTTTCATAATTAAGCTTTGAACAGTATAATTCGAAGAGGAACTGCCCCACTTCCTAGGGCCCATACTGCTACAGTCAAAATTTCTTATAATGGGATTTTCTTGGAACACAGACAGCACATCAGCATTGTGATCTGGAAGCCATATTGGAAAGGAAGTTACATTGGAAAATCTATCGTTGCCTTTTTTTTTAATGTATGTTCCTCCCTCTCTATCCTACCACTTATTGACAATCTTTACCTTATAAGTGAAATTTACAACATGCACTCCTTCCCACCATTATTATCACAAAGCATACACATCTTTTCTGTTACCTAGTGTATGAACTTAATCAACATCTACACTTACTTTGTATCTACTGTGTGCCACATACTAGTCATACAATGGTGAGAAGAGTGTGTTCCTTACAGATAGAATAGAGAGCTCACAGAGAGAGAGACAGAGAAGTCAGCATAAAATTACAATGAATAAATACATGGCATGTAGATAAGGGCACACAAATTTTGAACGTCAGCAAGGGTTGCCTGGGAAGAGCACATTGTACTCTGAGACCAGGAAAAATGAGTTAGAATTGTCTGGGTGAAGCAAGGGTGGATCTTTTCTCAGGCATTTGGAACAGCATGTGTAAAATGCTGAAGGTGAGCAAGTATTATCATATTCCAGGACTCTCCGTTATGACCTTTCCCCAAATATCTGTCTAGATTCCCTACCTTCACTCCTGTTAAAGCACATCACTTCCCCGAATTTTGGCCGTTGGTATTCTCTGTACCCTTCCTCATCTAGCCTTCTCAAGGACTTCTCTCTTGCAATTATCTCTTCTTCTGTTTCATCTATTTGCCCCTTTCTTCAGAATCTTTTG
Organism: Procyon lotor; assembly: GCA_028646535.1. NCBI lineage: Eukaryota > Metazoa > Chordata > Mammalia > Carnivora > Procyonidae > Procyon > Procyon lotor. The sequence continues at coordinate 7,177,601 of CM053607.1, forward strand.
ATCCATTACACACACCCAATATTAACTCTTACAAAGAAAAATGAGAAAAAAAACAAAACAAAACCTTTTTTTGACTTCCATGATAAGGAATTTGATGTTTTACTCTGAGTCTGTATAACCAGTGAAGAGTATTAAGTAACTAAATATAAATTTGACCCTTGAAATATCATCTTGGCTGCTGTGTGCAGCATCATTTAAAGAGGTGAAATGGGATGCAAGAAGACTTATAAGAGGATTAATAGTGGCCATATCTAGACAATGACAGTGGGAACGGTATTAGGTACAGGGAGTGATGAGAAGCACTGGTTCACAAGAATTGGTTCTTAAGAGAAGAATTGGTTCAGCCTGTTGACCATATTAATTTTGGACATCTGACAAACTTTCAAGTATAGTTGTTAGATGCAGGTATCTGGGGAAAAATTGGTTGAAAATTTGAATTATTTGGCCTATTAGGTCTAATCCTTAAATACTGATAGCTTGTACACATACACACATACATGAATGTGCCACCTAGAAGTTCTGGAAACAAAACTGGTGGGAAAGCCATATGAATACTATCTATTAAGAGTGCTACTATAGGGGTGATTGGGTGGCTCAGTCAGTTAACTTTGCCTTTAGCTCAAGTCATGATCCCAGGGTCCTGGGGTTAAGTGCTGCATTAGGCTTCTTACTCAGTGGGGATCTGCTTCTCCGCCTCCCTCTGCCTGCTGCTCCCTCTGCTTGTGCTCACACTCTCTCACTCACTCTCTCTCTCTGTAAAATAAATAAATAAATCTAAAAAAAGAGTGCTACTGTATATACCAACTTACATGTTTTTAAGTTAATTTTTCTCAGGTTTTTTTTTTTTTTAAGATTTTATTTATTTATTTGAGAGAGACAGTGAGAGACAGCATGAGAGAGGAGAAGGTCAGAGGGAGAAGCAGAGCTCCCCGTGGAGCTGGGAGCCCGATGCAGGTCTCAATCCCAGGACTGCGGGACTCAATCCCAGGACTCCGGGATCATGACCTGAGTCAAAGGCAGTTCCTTAAAACTGAGCCACCCAGGCGCCCCATTTTTCTCAGTTTTTATTCTGACTTGTTACCAACTACTTTACACCCCTGGCTTCCCTAGAATACAATTTCCATGTGTGTAAAATAAAAAGATTTGAATACACCTTCTAGCTCTAAAATTCAAGTGTCTCATTCTCAGACCAAATTTTAAACCCAGAGCAAAAATCCTATATTTAATTTAAGTAATGTCCCAGCACTCCATCTGAATTATCTGTCAAATCTGTGATTTAAAATTCCAGGCAAAATTGGGTCTTTATTTTTAGGCAGAAAAGAGTCAGGGCCCCCTTAGTGGCTCTATTTGGATTCACCCAAAAGTAGTCCCTGAGATAAGGTTTTGAGAATAAGTCAGTTATTTGGAATGGAAAGAAAACACCAAATGGGGGGAAAGCAAAATCAGACAAAGAAGGAGAGGGCCAACAGAGTAGATGTTTTAAAGCCAGCTCTCGCTGTGGCTTACTGGAACTTCATCCCACTGAGGAAACTATGGGAGACCAGAGCCATCCCATCTGGATATGGGAGAGCTGAGATAGTTGTACGCTGTCTCCTGTTCATCAGGGTTTGAAGGCTGTGCCTGTGGCACGTCCACCTCCATGCATTAAAGCCAAAAGTTTCTTCCAGAGCCACAGACAGTCCTCAGACAAAAAGAAGCAGGTGCCGGAAGCCAGGAAGTAGCAAAGCCACTTATCCCCACCACAAAGTGTGGGGATACAGGCAAAGCCAACTTGTTAGCTGCTCCATGACATTAGCAGGAAGAGTCTAAAGCAAGGTCTTCACTAGCCCAGAACCCTAAGAACCCCATGTCCTGAAGAAACTGCAGGGTGGTTCCTATTAACTGGAAAAACCAAGAGTGGCTAACATGTTCCATATCTTTTACCAGCCAACACACAGCCCTGTGATTTATATATATTTCTTGGTATTTACCCTTACCTTTTCACAAATAGGAATGGAGAGACCTGGATGGTTATTAAGATAGAAAAGAACCATGATGACCAATATCTAGAAGAGAAAATAAGCCTTGTTTGAATGATTCACAGATTTGCCAGATATTTCATCAGTGCTGCCCACAGTGCTTGGTAATTTGTTGATGGAGTCATATCGTGATATAAATACATTTGTTTCAAATTTATAGAACCTGGAAGCCTAGTTTTGGGACAGAAACTTGGCAAACTAATTAGAAACGTTACTTTTACTTCCCCAATGTGTGAAGTCAATTCAGTAATTAAGAGAGGGGGTGAAAAAAGTTCCTGCTAATCTGAAAATGAAAAACAAAAAATAACAAGTTCAAGTTCTTTAGTAATTTGGCTGTCAGTAGGAAAAACATTTTCTTATATATTTAGGATAAAATGAATATTATCTAATTATTTTCTCAAATCTCTCGGAGTCCTCAGGATAAATTATATTTGGTCCGTTTTCAAAAATAGGAAACAAATGATAGACTCTATCTTGTTTTATTTTGAATGTCACTGTTATTTTTTTCTTTTTTTTAAATACAGCTGCATAACAAAGGCATCTCTCCAACAATCCTTTTAAGTAAATGAGGAGGGGATATACTCTCATTTTTGTCTGTATCCTGAGTATCTAACCTAGTGCCTTATGAATGGAGCTCAAAAAAGGTTTATTAAAATAATGTTAAGACTTTCAACTTCTTTCTCAGTTTGGACTCTCAAAGGTTTATGTCTGTATAGTGTCTGGTACAAAGGCACAACTGACAATAATGTCTCATCTCTGGGAGCCCAGTAATCATTTGTGCATGTGTAACTGAGGACGAGGAAATCTGTTACTTAACTCTCATAGAAAACAGCGAGGTAATGCATCTGTCTAGCGTATGAAATAATTGTAATTGATGATCATGGCTTATCCTATTGATGACCAATGTCCTTGTAACATTGTTTCAAAAGCCCTTGGTTTAAAAAAAATTAAAAAAATAAATAAAAGCCCTTGGTTTTCTAACTATAACAAGTGAATTAAATTATATTACAACTACTCCCCACACACAAAAAAAGATATGTCCACCCAGAATCTATGAATGTAAACTTATTGCTGAAAAGGTTCTTTGTAGATATAATAAGAATAAATTAAAAATCTCCAGATGAGATCATTTTGGATTACCTGCATTAAGTCCTTATTGCAATACCAAGTGTCCTCGTAAAGAAAAAGAAACACACAGAAGAAAAGTCCATGTGAAGACAGGCAGAATTATGTAGCCATAAGCCTAGGAACATTGGAACTACCAGAGCTCAGAGGGACAAAGCAAGATTCATTCCCAAAGCATATCGAGGAAATGTGACCCTTCCAATCCCCTGATTTCAGACTTCTGGTCTCCGGAACCTCAAGAGAATAAATTTTCTGTTGTGTTAAGACACCAAGTTTGTGGTTGTTTGTTAGGGTAACCGCAGGAAATGAATACAGGCATTATCTTTTCCATAAAAGCTATTTTCAGTCTCACGAATGACTTTTGACAGGATTTTCTATTTTCATATTCCTTGAAAGCTATGGGAGGTTGTTACTGTGATGCTGGCTTTGACCTTTTCAGTTTGAGTAAATACGGCAACATGACCAGTGTTCCCTCCATCTGTTTTCCTTGAAACCTCAGCACAGAGCATTTCACTCCCCTAACCACTTTCAGCAAAGCACACTCATTTGGCTGGGTCTACAGAAAGAAATACGAACAGAGGGAGTGCCAGGATATGATTCTTCATGTTCTTTTTTATTGCCCCAGTGACCAAGAGCCTTGGCCAGACGGGGCTGTTATAACAGAATACCATAGACCGGGTGGCTCAAACAAACACTTATTTCTCACAGTTTTGGCAGCTGGAAAGTCCAAGATCAGAGTGCCTGGATGGTAACAGTTTTGGTGACAATGTTCTTCTTGCCTTGATGACAGTCACCCTCTTGCTGTCTCCTCACATGGCATAACGAGGAAGTTCCGGTCTCTCTTCCTCTTCTTATGAGGACACTAATCCCATCATGGGGGTCTGTTCTACATGACTCCATCTAAACCCAACTACTCCCAAAGCCCTTACTTCCAAATACCACCACACTGGAGGTTAGAGCTCCCACATTTAAATTTTGGGGGAGACACAAACATTCAGGCTATACCACTGAAGGAAGCAAATACTAGAATAGTGGTGCCACTATATCAAAGCAATAGATTATGGCTCTAGATCATTTCCCTTGGTCAGTAATGGACTTGATATGAATAAGGAATAAATTCTACTATACAGATTATTGTGATGTTTGTTACAACAGTATAAACTAGGTCACCCTAAGAGAGTTTATAAAGCTAGAATTAAGACACTGTTTTTTTGTTTGGGTTTGAGTTTTAGTAAGAATTCTGCTTATAATCCAAGAGATGGTGCCATAAAATGAATTTCTAGGGTTACAACTGTGTAGATCTACAGATTGAATTTACTCTAGGTATAAAGCAACCTAGTGATCATGTATTGCCACAGGAATTGGCCCATTATATAAATAATTTCCCTTAAAAAATCACATATTATTACTAATGTATCATGCATAACCTACAGAAACAGAAAATGTGGAAAAGAACAAAAGAAATAAGCAGTTACTACCTGGGACCTGAAAATTTAATAGTTTTAAAATGTTTTTATTATTGGGGCACTTGGGTGGCTCAGTGGGCTAAAGCCTCTGCTTTAACCTCTGCCTTCGGCTCAGGTCATGATCTTGGGGTGCTGGGATTGAGCCCCACCTACATTGCATAGGGCTCTCTGCTCAGCGGGGAGCCGGCTTCCCCCTCTCTCTCTGCTTGCTTCTCTGCCTATTTGTGATCTCTCTCTCTCTGTCCAATAAATATATAAAATATTTAAAATGTTTTTATTTTTATTATTTAATTTTTGTTTAATGTATTATGTTTTAGAGAAAACATAACAGAAAATCTTACTATTTGCTCACTCTAAACCCTGGATCCTATGAATCTGTCTTTTTTTTTTTTTTTTAAAGATTTTATTTATTTGACAGAGAGAAACACAGCGAGAGAGGGAACACAAGCAGAGGGAATGGTAGTGGGAGAAGCAGGCTCCCTGCAGAGCAGAGAGCCCGATGCGGGGCTCGATCCCAGGCCCCTGGGATCTGACCAGGGCCGAAGGCAGCCGCTTAATGACTGAGCCACCCAGGCGCCCCTGAATCTGTCTCTTTATGTGGCAAAAGGGACTTTGCAGATGTGAGTAAGCAAGAATCCTGAAATGGGAGATCATGCTGGATTTTCCGGTGGCCCAATGTAAGCCCAGCAATGCTTGTAAGAGGAAGGAAATGGGTTTTAAAACAAGATGACTCTTTCAGGCTGAGAAGCCACAGTGACTGCTATTATCACTTTTGCTACCAGCAGGGGCACTGCAGGTGGCGATGTGGTGGCTCTGCTAGTGAAAGGCAGGTCGCATTGTCAGAAGCCAGGTAACATGCCCTCCCGCCCCCTCTGCCTTCATTCCGCTCTCACTTTCTACTGGGAAACATTCTCAGGAAGCCAACTAGCAAGGCACTCACGCTCATGGAGTTTTTCCCTCGGAACTGAGAAGTAAGGAAAGACAAAACACAGCAAATGCCTGGGCAGCCAATAGATCACAATTCTACGAGCTAAAAGCTCTGCCTGAATTAATTTTATAAATTTTCCCAAACGCTCATGTTTACTTTGCTTCTAAATCATTCGTAGAATGGAATTTGGATGGAAGTATTTCTTCAAAGCTTTGACAAAGCTTCAAGATTTTTTTTTTTAATTTATAAAGATAATATGGAGGTTTTTTGTTTAAAAAGAGTTTTCAAAAGTTGGTGAAATTGTTAAAATTCCAGATATCACTGAAAATTTGTGGGAATTATCTAATCACGTAAAAAAATTTTAAAGTACCACTTTGATCATCTGCAGTTATACTGACCAAAAACCCAATCTCTGCTAAAACAAAAAGTTCATTAATCACCCTGACATGGCTATTAAGTAGTCAGCACCAAGCAGACCCACCAGGATGCTATCAGCAGCTGAGCCCCGGTGGTATTTCTGGCAGGCTCTGATATTACAAAATGCCAGGATGAATGCCACTTCATTGTTTGGTCTCCTAAGATGCAGACATTTTGACCTAAGAGCATGGAGATGATTATTGTACCATTTTTATTTCAACATTAATTTCAGCATTTTCAAGGCTTCTTTAAAGGAGAGACTCCAAAAATAAGTTAGGTTAATCAGAGGATAGTTTTCAAAACTACCTAGTAATGCTTCTTCATTTAATAACGTGGCATTGCATTAAAAAATAAAAATGCACATGAATTATTCATTTTTTAATCACATTTATATGTTTCAGAAATGTTTGTGTTATGATTGACAATATATATTGTTGTTCAGATACATGCAGATGAGGAATGGCACTTTTGGGTACCATTATTTTTTTTAAAGATTTTAATTACTTATTTATTTTAGAGAGAAAGAGAAAGAGAAAAAGGCACACAGGCATGGGGAGAGGAGCAGACTCCGTGCTGAGTGTGAGGCCCCATGTGGGGCTCCGTCTCATAATACTGAGATCGTGACCTGAGCCGAAACCAAGGATCAGACACTTACCTGACTGAGCCATCCAGCCACCACTAGATGCCATTAAGTTTTAGATTGATCTCTTAAAATCATATTTTAACAAACTATGAAAATCACCCTTTATAATTAGAGAAGGCTACAAACCATGGCTCACCTGACTTTGTAAATAGGAAAAGAGATCTCACATATGTTCAGAAATTATAAACCACAATAAGTGTTCCACAAGAGTCATTCAAATGGGAGTTTGGCATTTTTTCTAAACAATTTCCTCTTGTTCCTACTGTTGTCTCAAATTTTTGGATTACAGGCTCTATCAAATCTGTAAACAAGCTATGTACCAAGAGCTGTTATCGACAATCAATTCATTTGAATATTTCCTTATCAGTGTATATAATAGAGTTTAGGTACCTCTTTAGATTAGTTAACTTTATCAAAAGTATAGTGTAACTGAACTTAAAAGTATGTGATAGCGTTTGAAAAATAACATAAAGTGTGTTGCCAAAGCAAATTATATATATATATATGTGCAAATTGTATATAGATATAGATAGATATAATTTGATTTACTGAGACATCAGACAACCTGAATTGTTTAAACCTAGGTATAGAAATCACAAATAAAAGCACAAATCACTTTAATAACTGATGAATTGTTTATCATGTCTTTCTTGTTTTCCAATACAAATAATAAATGACCAGTAAACACTGAGTCTCTGTCCAAACATAATAAAAAACACTTCCATCTGTATCACCTTCTTTGCTCACTCTTAAGCAAAGATCATATTCTGCACCCTAAGTTTAATACAAAGTTTCCAACGTACCTCACCTGACATTGAGCATGAGTATATACCTATATTTAACTAGATCACAGTAGTCAGGGATACTTTTCTCGGGGGAGTATCTAATGGCATTGAGGAGAAAGGAGCGTGGCCCTTTGCACTTAGGGTTCAAGAAGTGTGTATTCTAGCAAAAAGGGGCTTCATCTATAAAGACATTTTTAAATGTTCATCTCATTTCTGCAGCCCTCGGAGAACACTCATTCAGTGGAAGGAGCACAGCTCCCAAAGAGAATGAAAATAAAACTCACCAATTTACTGAAACACAAGGCGACTGTGTCTGCAAGTTGTCCCGGAGTTAACTAGAAATGAAAATAGTCTGTGATTAGTAATGAGACTCCGTGGCAAGAATCTGGCATCACACTACAGAAATCTGAGACAGAACAGGGGAGGACACCCAAGAGTATTTAGATACTGGGAAGCCAACTTTATTTCAGAGCAAAGACTCTTTACCTAGCCAAAATGATTAAATGTCAGCACAAGCTATTTAAAGAGAGGAACAGGAGAGTGATTTTTTAAAAAGCTGAACATTATATATAGCATTGTTTCTTGGCATTTTTATCTACCTTCTTTGTGATAAATTAGACATCTCAGCCCTCCTCCAGCAATGCCGGATATTCTGATAACTCTAATGAAGACAGCAATCACAACTTATTACTTTGTGTCTCCCGATCAGACAAGAATTTCTGTCCAGCTTCATTTTCCATTGTCTGTATTATTAAAACTATTGCTTTTAAGTTTTCCAAATACAAAGTTATTATATTTAATGTGCTTTCAGAAATGTCAAATATCCCTCTTCACCACTGACCTACTGCCCAATGGACGTTGCGCTCTCTAGACAGATATAATTTCTTACCCAAACTCTTATCTTCAGCACATAGTGTAATACCTGGTCCTCAAAAATGTTTGATCAGAGTAAGAAAGTACAAAGATTAGAAAGAACAAGCCAGAATATGTGTTTTCCTCCCAGCTTTGTTATTTGTTACTTGCATGAAAATGGCCCTTTAAAAATGAGTGGATTGTGCCAGAAATCTGTAAGATGTCTTTTGCCACAAACATTCTGTGAGCTTGTGACCATTATTCATGATTACAAATTGTGAAGCACACCTCTTTAGAGATGGGAAAATGTATACCTTGAAAATTATATGAAGTTTAGAGGAAAATCTATAAAAATTAAAAATTCTAGCTACACACAGCAGATACACCATCCATACTTATCTTTTTATTCTCAAAACTCTTCTAAAATAATAGTCAAAAAGTTACAGTAAATAAATCCTCAGAAACAGAAAGAATGGGAGCAAAAATACCAGTGAACAAAAGATTTCAGCAAATATTTGAAAGGCAGCACACCGATAAAATTGGTAAGTCTTTCAGAGATAAGAAATCTAAAGTACATATATTCAGAGGCCAGAACTGAAGTGAAACAAGCTGATTTGCCTTGTGAAAGTGTTCAGCTCCCAGCACACTGTAGATGCTATGAGTCTGAAGACAGGGGAATAGAAAATAGAAAATTTTCGATAGAAAATTCTGTAATAGAGATATTAGACTTCCCAGAAATTGATGTTTCAAAAGTTGAGGAAACTAATAGAGATTAAATAAATCAAGAATGCAAAATATTTACATTCCATGCATGCATGTTACACATCAGTTTAAAAGAGGCAAATCAAAAAAACTGAAGATTGATAACCTAGCAAACAAGGGATTTAACAAGGCAAAGTGGCAAAGAGGTTCAAGATAACAACTGTACAGCATTCCTAAAGAGAAACTGGTCTAGATGAAAACAGGAGAGTAGAGTGTTCCAAGAAAAAGTTCTCCAAAGGGAAAGATGGCTTTAATAGATTATCTACTATGTTTTAATATATATGGGAAAACATAAGTAGGCATATGACAGATTTTATATAAAATAAATAAAAACAGTCACATAGAAAACTAAATTTTATTTTTTTTTAGAAAACTAAATTTTAAAAAGAAACTTTATGTCAAAAAAAGAAATACTGAACAAGAAAGTAAACAAAATCATAATATTCAACTTCTGTCTATACTGGAATAGGTATCATTGATCTTTCTAGGGGCATAATAACAGCAAAACATGATGTTTCTTGACTTCATAATTTAAAAAAATAATCAAAAGCTAAGAAGCAGATGGTCGATGTTTTCTACTGAAATGGAATATAATGGTCCTTCAAGGACCATTCACACAAATCCTGATAATTGGAAGAATGTAGGAATACTGCTCAAGCCTTTTATCGAAGGACACAGAAGGATGAGACTTTCAAAAAAGACACAGAACAAGAAAGGGCGCTGTAGGGCACCTGGGTGGCTCAGTTGGTTAAGCCTTCTACTTAGGTCATGATCCCAGGGTCCTGGGATCTACTCTATCTTAGGCTCCCCACTCAGCAGGGAGTCTGCTTCTCCCTCTGCCCACTGCTTCCCTTGCTTGTGTTCTCTCTCTCTCTCTCTCTCTCCCCCCCTCCTCTGCCCCCCCACTCATGTGCTCTCTCTCTCTCTCTCTCTCTCAAATAAATAAACTCAAAAGAAAGAAAGAAAGAAAGAAAGAAAGAAAGAAAGAAAGAAAGAAAGAAAGAAAGAAAGAAAGAAAGAAAGAAAGAGAGGGAGGGAGGGAGGGAGGGAGTGGAGGAAAGGGAAGGGAAAGGAAGGGAAGGGCTTTGCAACAGGAACAAGTTCAAGTATGAGCTGCCCCACAACCTACTCTATAAGACTGCATGGATCTGATGTTGCTAGATCCCTCAGTCAAGGATAAAGATGCTATATATAATCTCTGGAAAGCCCCAGAGATGCAGCACAGATGCTTATAGCTCTGGGTAAAGGCTAAGCCTCCTGCACCAGAGAACTATTCTCTGTTTGCAAAACACAGCCCGCAGCAACCCAGAAGTTCTTCCACAAAAAAATAGTATAACTGTTCTCTAAAATCCTGAATGTCCCAAAGGCTCCATAGCACATCCCCATCGGGTACAGATATTTCAAATTCCATTTACTTTGGGTCATGTGGCCAAAATGGCAGAGCAACTTGCATGACAGGTTGGGAACACTGTAGATCCTTCTCTTGCGCTGGAACTCACAATAAGTGTCAGCTTTTTACATTGTTTGCCAAATGGGTCAAAGCAGCACACCATAATGAAGATATGCTGCCTATAACTTCTGTTATGTAATACAATGACTTGGTTAACATACTTGCACCACTAGAACTTTTCAAAATTTAACTAAGGCAGCAGGACTTGGACTTTTCAAGGGATTTGTTTCCAGTCTTCTGGAACATATATGGTTTTATAAAGGGGTTAAAATATGTATATGTGGGATAGCTATTTTTAGCAGCTATAATAACTTCTTCCCGACCACCAGGTCCAATTGCATAATATTATCAATATAGTGGATTAGCATGGTATTTTATGAACAGAGAGACAATGGGGGCCCTTGCAGACTAGATAATGACTGAGGCCTGGAAGGTGGAACAGCTACAAGGTAGAATAGTAATCGGCCAGAAAATTGAAAGCCCACTCTTGTTGTCAGTCTTTACTAAAGGTATGGGGGGTGGTTCTCCAGATCAATAATTGCATACTAGGTAACAAAACTATGTTGACTTGCTCTAGTAAAAAAAACACATTTGCAATTGGAGTCCCTGCATGATAAAGTTGATGATAACCCATTGTCATTCTCTAAGGTCTGTATCTTTTTTTTTCTCAAGATTTTATTTATTCATTTGAGACAGAGAAGTAGAGAGAGAGAAAGAGAGCATGAGCAGGGGAGAGAGACAGAGGGACAAGGTGAAGCAGACTCCCTCTGAGCCAGGAGCCTGATGAGGTACTGGATCCCAGGATCCGGAGATCAGGACCTGAGCTGAAGGCAGACACTCAACCATCTGAGCCACCCACACGCTCCAAAAAAGATACGGATCTCTTTTGCATAGACTAGACAGGTTATTAGAATAAGAATATGGCAGAAATCATTCTCCTTATATCCTTCAAGTCCTTGAAGGTGACACTAATCTCAGCAGACCCTCTAGGAATGCAGTATTGCTTTTGGTTAACTAGTTTTCTAGGCAGTAACAGATCTAGTAGTTTTCACTGAACTGGTTCTACTATAATAGCTCTGACTCTACTTGTCAGAGAACCTATATGAGGCTTCTGCTTTTTGTTGAGTGTATCATACTGATCTATGCATTCTTTAATTGGAAAAATAACCATTGGAGATGTTCAGGGACCAAACTTGCCCACTGTAAGGTGACTCTCCAAAAAAAGTCCATTATTTACTTGGCGTTCTATACCCCTAACCCAACTGGCTGACCATTGTGGACACTTTAGGAAGATTATCTGCAGAAAGTCAATTTCCAGTAATTCTCAAAAATTGGGGGAGTATATCCCTCTCCTCACTTCACAGCCACCTGGTAAGTAACTCAATTTTGAAGACAGGAGGTTGAAATTTCCCAAGTGGATCAGTGGGACTGATGGGAAGTCATGGCACTCCTGTTTCTATACCTAGGTGTTCAGACCCACGTATTCTAGCTTTAATGGGCACAGCGTGAGGTAATAGTTTTTGAGATAGGACTCTACTGCATCTTGGAAGATGGCAACCTGTCATGTAAGATATTTCCTCCAATCTTTTACCTCAGCAATGCCTTCAGAAAGGCAGTGTATTGCTGGCATCTTTTGGATGGTGTAGTATAACCAGTGGGCTCTATGCCCATTGCCCATTGCCCATCCCCTTTGCAGTTCAGTGAACCCCTTGATTTAAGACAATATTACCTACTATACTGTGCCAGTGAATCACCCCCTATAAGCCCTTGTGACGTGGTGCAGACAGAAAAGGCAAGCTGTTGTTGAAAAATGTGTTGATTCTAGTAAAGATTAATGGCTGCTTCTTCCAGGACAGAAGACACATAACAACACAGTGTGATCAATTTACCACCAAGGGCTGGTAGTGTGGTGGCAAGGCTTCAGCACTTCTACTGTTGGCAGATTACACAGGTCGGGGAGTAGCAGGTGTGCCTGAGATTCTGAGGGAGATAAGAAGTGCTTTGACAACAGAAGGTATAACGTTAATAATCTGACATCTGGGCAGTTCTGATTCAAATCCAGGAAATCTAGTATCCAGGCTTCCAGGAGCCCTGCTTTGCTATTTAGAAAGGGGGTTTGTCGATAAAATACAAGAGGCATATGTATGGCCATGCTCACATTGGCTTTTTCCAGACTAATCTCCATCTTCATCTGCCTTGGGTTCTGAAGCCTCCCTACCTCAACTGCTTCAGTGGCTCCTTTGCCCTCGAATTGGCTTTGGCTAAAGGGATCCCAAGATAGAGATCAGAAAAGGGGAATAAGCTTGGGATTTTTACCCTCCCAGCACCCCACCTGCAGGGTCTGTAAAGGGCTCTCTCCTTTCGGGTTGCAGAAACCAAGCATCTCAGTCTTTCCGCCTTGAGTAGCAACAGCCCCAATATTTCTAGTGCTGGATTCTGTAATGACCTTGGGTTAGCTCACCCAAACCTATATAGATGGTGCATTTACTAAACTGTCATCCAATTAGCCTAATTTGTGTGTGCCCTCTTTTTTCTCAGGGATTCTGAGTGACATACATACAAGGAAAATGAGGGTAGTGGATTTTAATGAAAGTGAAAAAGTGGACACCAAGAGGTTCTTTTCAAGTGACTAAGAAAATGCATACAAAGTTCCTTAGTAAAAATGTTTTGTTGATACTGAAGTGAGAACCTAAGCAGGTGATATATCCCAACAGACGTAATTAACAGATAATATGTAATCTCTTTTTAAAAAGACTTTAAGATTTGAAGCTCCAGGAACACTAAATTAAAGTTAGATGTAATCTACTTTAACTGATGTTGTTAAACTGACTGTGTATATTCATACTAGAGCAATGATGCAATTAATTTTCAAGTATAAATCTACCCCATCCTCTACCTCACACCAGACAGGCAAATATATTCACTCCTGTCTTCAATTTAATCCCTGTCCCTCTTATGTTGTATCAGTTTTTTATTGCCACAATAATGGTAGAGAACCAACAACATAAAATGTCACTGGCTTAAACAATGGCAGGTCATCGTTAATGGGTATGGTGTCAGACCAAGTGGTTCTGCTTATCTTGGCTGGCTTGGCACACGGACATGGCCAGCCGGCTGGCTACTGGGTGACTCGTGCGCCCCACGTGCTGCACTGCCCTCGAGCAGGCTAGCCAGGGCAAGTTCTCCCAACAAAGGAAAAAGTGCAAGAGCAGCAAGGAGACACAAGAGGATTCTAGGGGCCTTGATTTGGAACCTATGATCCCTTCAATCTTAAGCTACTCCACCAAGTCTCATGACTAAGGTTTTATTAGATGGTAATAAATGACCTTTTCCCAACAATAGCTAGCCATCTCAAGGTCCTGGAAACCTTGCTTCCAAAATTCCTTAGAGACTTACGCTATCCCCAAACCCCTCCCTCCTTGAAAGTACATAATGGGCCACTCCTCATGACCCCAGTGCAGCTCTTTCTGCCCACAGGCCCTGTCTTCATGCTTTTAATAAAAGCACCTTTTTGCAAGAAAGATGTCTCAAGAATCTTTCTTGGCCACTGGCTCTGAACTCTAATGTTCTTTCCTACATCAAACAGGAATATTGAGAAATGGGAGTTTACATTAAAAATCCCAAGCGAGGAGGAAGTGAGCCACTGGCCTCAGGAAGGGCAGGGTCCATATGCCAGGTACTGATGGCAAACCTCAGGACTTTGGGCTTTGTTCTCAGGAGCCAAATGCCTGGTCAACTCTCCATATCCTGGCTTCCTGCTAAGATCCATGATTAGCAGCCCCTCTCTTCTTTTCATTGGATAGAACGCACTCTAGTTCCCCACCCCCCCACCCCCACATTACTCAGTAGCCTTGATGGAGCAGAGAACAAGGTGGTAAGAATAAGTGAGACGGCAGCCAGGTGTGACTGGAGTCCTGAAACCACCCCGCCCCACCCCCTGGTTATAATGCGCATGCTCTTCCCATTATTAACATTTTCATCATGGACACTGCTTCCCCCTTTTTATGACGCAAAAACTGCTGCATGAAATGAGCCATACAAAGAGGAAATAAAAATTCCTGTTGCATCTATACATAACAAGGAAATGTCCTTCCTCTACTAAATTGTACTCACTATAACAATAGCAGCCATAATGATAATATTTACATTTCCTCCGTGATTTACAATTTTTGTAATACTGTCACATATTTGTTTTATTCCTCATCACTGTTTCTAGCTGCAATTCTTCTGTTGCCTGTCCGTGAGAGCTGGGAGCACTTTTTGGCACCTCTCTGCCCACAGTTTCCAGTGATGACATCCCTGTCAGACCCCTGTAGCCTGGAGGACTCTGAAGAGACTCAGACATGTGTTGGCCATCCCGAAGGGGAAAAGTGCTGGGGTGGATTTAGGGAGGTTTGGGGCTGAGATAGAGAGTATTTTGTGTTTGCATTTATTATAAATCACAAACATTATTTGTTAACATGAGTAGGATACTTATTAAAAATTAATATGTCAGCCCACCCCTGCCCAAGAGTCTGAGAATGTAGGCCAGGAAATCTGAAATTTAATGAGTTACCTTGGTGATTCTATTTTTTTTTTTTTTAAGATTTTATTTTTAAGTAATCTCTACATCCCACATGGGGCTCCAACTCATGAGCCCTGAGATCAAGAATCACATGCACCAGCCAGGCACTCCTCCCTAGGGATTCTGATGACTCTTTCTATCCTATTCGACTCAACAACAATATTGGTATAATGTGCGTGAAGGTGAAGTTTTTTCCAGGCCACTATATACTTGACAGTGTAACTACCCACATAGGATAGCAACTACTTATCTAGGCCCTTCGTAAGTACATCAAAATATCTGAAATGAAAATTGACCGCTGTTCCCAAAGCACAGCTTCTCCAAAGCACACTAAATTTTATTTTATTTAAAAAGATAATTTTGGGGGTGCCTGGGTGGCTTATTTGGTTAAGCATCTTGCCTTCGGCTCAGGTCATGATCCCAGGGTCCTGGGATGAAGCCCTGCGTTGGGTTCCCTGCTCAGCAGAGAGGCCTGCCACTTTGCCTACTTATGCTCTCTCTCTGTCAAATAAATAAATAAAATCTTTTTTTTTTTTAAATAAATAAAATCTTAAAAAAAAAGTCTTGAACAATATAAATCATTATATCTATATTTAACGATAAATTTGAATGACTTTTTAGCTCATTATTTCCATTTAAAGATGAAATCTACAAACCATTGGATTTCGTGGGAATGCTTCCCATACGAAGTTCTTCAGAAAGAAAAGAAACTGAACATCCTCTGGGCATCTAGTCCATGGGAGGTACTTTGACAAACACCATCTCACTGTACAAAAGCTGTCCCAAAAGGAGTGGTCAGCGCATTGGTCCTGCCTGGATCCATACCGCCTCTGTATGCTCGAAGCTTTGAGCTATAAGTCTCTAGGCAAGTTACTTAATTTTCTGCTTCAATCTTCCTATCTATGAAGGAGGTTGTAATAATGGGACCAACCTCAAAGGGCACTTAATGTGGATGAAGAGAAATCAGATGAGCAAAATTCAGAGTTCACAAGTTGTAAATGAGTCAATGCAAAGCAAATATAAACTATTATTACTCTTTTATAATTACAAACTCCATGCATTATTAGCCCAAAGAGCCGTTGTAATGTTAGTTAAAATTAAGCTGATTTATTATTTGATGTGATTAAGGGTGACAGAAAATACATACAGTACTAACATATGGTAAATTGGTTTAAGGCTATATTTTAAAATATGAGGTTTTATTATTATTGTCATTATACTTTATCTAACTTTTACCTGAATGGAAGATATGATCTCACCATCACGCTGGCATCGCCAGACCACGCCTCATGCCATGGACTCCTCAAAGATCAAGTCATAAATCCTGAAAACAAATGACGTAATTTAGAATTCTATAATTAAATTATGCTACTCGTTATTACGGAGAGGAAAAAATCAAGGATTCTTCCTTACCTAATTCTGTTCAAAGATTTTTTTTTTTTTAAAGATTTTATTTATTTTTTTGATAGAAACACAGCGAGAGAGGGAACACAAGCAGAGGGAATGGCAGTGGGAGAAGCAGGCTCCCTGCTGTGCAGAGAACCCGATGTGGGGCTCGATCCCAGGACCCTGGGATCATGACCTGAGCCGAAGGCAGACGCTTAACGACTGAGCCACCCAGGCGCCCCTAATTCTGTTGAAAGATTTTTAAAATTAACTTCTTCGTGGCCTGTTTTCAATCTTTTTCACCACAAAATACCTCCAGGGTAAGAGCTATTTTGCATTTTAACTAGAGGCCTCCTTAACCTTCCTCTTGGCATTTGGAGAACTCTGACTAAGACACTAATAAAGGGCAAGCAATAGGGGAAGTGAAGGGCAGGCTCTCCTTTGTCTCCTATTTGTTGCAGCCTTTTCTGAAGGCAAGGGGGCAGGGCTCTGATTAATGTTGTGCCTTGAGTTTCAGCAATCCCATGACATATTGGAGTGCTTTCCTTTTATGATTTCAGCTTCCCTTTTGCACTTCCTTTACACACTCCTCCAATGGAAAGCTAACCTTTGCGCTTTTATAGACTGGTACTGCTCTGAGTCAAAGCCAAGTTGGCAAATCAAAGGCTAGGGTGGCATTTGAAAGGAAGATCATCCCAATGGCGCTCACAGTACGAGTCCTCTGAAGCCCTAAGCGTATCTTTTGAAACCAGCCTTCTCTGCATATCATTTGTTACTAAAATGCTAATACTGTTGGTCCCCAGATTGTAGTCCAGTTCTCTGGAGGTTTTCTGTATGCTGTCATCATTCTGTTCACAGACCTGATTTTCAGATTGTTGGACAAAGTACAGAGCCTTGATTTATTCTGATTATTTAGCCACTCAATCGACTCGAGGGCTGTGTTGCAGACTGATATATGTTCTGCAGCCAGAAGGTGATTCCTCATCGTAACTTTCAATCCAAAATACCTAATATGTTTACATGAAACATGTTGGCCGTAGGATCAGATATGATAATATGTTCTACTTTCTGTGTGGAGATGAGCCTGCTAACTCAAGACCTCTGGGGCTTTTATATATATAGGAGAGTTTGGGTTTGTTGGATTTTCAAGTCACCTATCTGATCAAATCTGATCAAATCATCTGTCTGTCTTCTTCCCCTCGCTGTTAGAGGCACAGGTTTATATGAAACCATAACATTCAATGCTACTTTTATGAGTTTTGTGTGCTTTAAGTCTTGGAGTGGGAAACAAAGGCAGAAGGAAATGTAGATAAAATTATGTGCTTATAACCTAGAGCCCACTGACAAATACCTGAGGCAGGCATTTCCTCCAGGAAATTCCTAACAATCTTAAGGTTAATGCCTGCTACAGGGGAAAAAAACTCTCCAATATCCTCCAATGCTAAAGAACCTTCCTTAGCACATGCAAGTGCCTTTGGAACTTCCCTTGGTCTTTACTTCCCCCAACCCTGAGGTATATCATCAGTTGCTCCTCACAGTCCTAGAGCAGCAGTTCTTTCTGCCCAGGGGTCCTGTTTCTGGGTTTTGTTTTGTTTTTTTTTTTCAAGATTTTATTTATTTGACAAAGAGAAACACAGCGAGAGAGGGAACACAAGCAGAGGGAATGGTAATGGGAGAAGCAGGCTTCCTGCCCAGCAGGGAGCCCGATGCGGGGCTCGATCCCAGGACCCTGGGGTCATGACTTGAGCCAAAGGCAGACGCTTAACGACGGAGCCACCCAGGCGCCCCCTGTTTCTGGGTTTTAATAAAACCATCATTTTGTATCAACAACATCTCAAGAATTCTTTCTTGGGGAGCGCCTGGGTGGCTCAGTGGGTTAAGCCTCTGCCTTCAGCTCAGGTCATGATCCCAGGGTTCTGGGATCGAGCCCCAAATCAGGCTCTCTGCTCAGCAGGGATCCTGCTTCTCCCTCTCTCTCTGCCTGCCTCTCTGCCTGCTTGTGATCTCTGTCTGTCAAACAAATAAATAAAATCTTAAAAAAAAATTCTTTCTTGGCCGTGCGCTCAGAACCCCAACACCACTCCAAACCACAGCAGGTCTTAACTTGCAAATATAAATATAAATATATATATATAAACATAGGGAAAAAAACATATATATTTTATATTTTTCCCCCAGAGTGGGGATGGGGTTGGCACAGGAAGAGGATATGAGACAAAAATCGGAAGGTGGTAATAGCAAAGCAAGATTTTCTTTGTCTTTCATTTCATATAGGGAAAGGGACTCCGAGTAAGAGTAAGAAGGGCAGTGTCTTTGGCAGCTTAATAGCACAGCAGCTTTATGCTACTGAAGTGGACATCACTCACCGCCTGTGTTCCACCACGGTAGGAAAAATAGGAATGACTGAAAAGCTTTAAGGAGATAAAGCACCCCTCATCCCTATTTCCCCAAAAGAATCAGGAAGACCACAGTTTCCCTCCTTTCTCATTAGGAGTAACCCTAAGCTGTGAGCACAGGATAAGGCAAAAAGGGAGAAAAATATCTAGTAAATCCAAACTAAGGAAATAAAACATTTACCAAAAAAATGGATACAAGGTTAGAAAGTGACGGGGTGCCTGGGTGGCTCATTAGGTTAAGTGTCCAACTCTTGATCTCCGCCCAGGTCTTGATCTCAGGGTTGTGAGTTCAAGCCCTACGCTGGGCTCCATGCTAAGTGCGGAGTCTACTTAAATTTTAAAAAGAATAGAAAATGAGTCTGATTACAACAAGTACAGAAATACGTTGTACCTTCGGGCACCTGGATGGCACAGTTGGTTGGGTGTCTACTCAGGTCATGGCCCTGGGGTCCTATCCCCCCTGCTCAGCAGGGAGCCTACTTTTCCCTCCCCCTCTGCTCCTCTTTGCCCTGCTCATGCTCTCTCTTTCAAAGAAATAAATAAGATCTTTAAAAATATATACATATGTTTTTTGTACCTTTGTCTGAATTTTTGGAATATACAAGATTAGCTAATAATGATATGCTCTTTTACTATAATGGATTTTATCCACATGCCCACAAGATGCCACATACATACCTAAAAAAGAGGTGACATTTACAAGCTAATGAGCATTGCATAGTGGGACAGGCACTGGCCTTTAGGTTAGAAGACTAAGATGTTTGGAGGTTTTTTACCCCCTTGCTTTCTGCTTACAAATTCCTGTGTTCTGGGGAAGAAAAAAAACCAATCTCCTCAGAATGTCTGAAAATCTAACAGATCTCTACAAAGGTAAAGTTATATCATTAGCAAGGGAATCCTTGTCTTCAAAAGACCGACTCTTGCCACAAACTGCCCTCCACCTAATTGCCATCAGTTCTTTATCTTAAATTAATCTAGCTCACAGTTTCTCAAACTGGAGATTATGAAACTTTACTTCAGACCCACACAGCCTGTGAGGGTAAAGCACCACTTTGCTGAGGGGCTTCCTGGGAATTGTTTCCCTATTCCAGACCTCAACATACCAAGACTGAGAAGGGGCCTGTTACTTAATTCCCTAGAACATCCCTAACAACTTAGGCAAAATAATCACTTGCAGCACATTCTTTTGAAAAGCAGAAAGAAAAAAAAAAAAAGCAGAAAGAGATTCACTCAGATTTCTATTTCTAGCTGATGGAGATTTGCTTCTTGGCTTTGTTACATGGAATCCAAGTTCCACTAGAGAATGTGGGTCTGGACTAAAGGCACTGTGACTGGTATGCTGAATTTGTTCTGGAAACCTTCACATGTAAGATAAAATCGCATTTGAAAATTTATACCTGGGGCATGCCATTAGGCTGAACTTAAGGACAAAAATAGGTATTTACAATTATTTAATTTTGGCAATATGGAGTCCAGATAAGTGGAGACAGCAATTTAAACAGAATAAAAAAAAGCAAATGGTAATTATGTGACAGGACAGAGGTACTAGCTTACATTATGGTGTTAATTATTTTACAGTATGTACATGTATCAAATCAACAGGCTGTGCACCCTAAATGTACACAATGTTATATGTCAATTATGTTTCAATAAAGCTGGGGAAATTAAATAAATCAATAACAAAGCTGATTTTCTTTGTTACCTGACCTCTACACCAATTCAAATGGATTATGACACTTGAGACATAGAAAGCAATGTAAAGAAATAAGGTCTAAAATTTATCCCAGTAATTAAAAATCTGGCTTTTTAGAGGGTACAGTGATATTTATTTTTTTACATTTTTTATTTGTTATTTATTTGAGAGTGAGAAAGAGAAAGCACAACCAGGGGGAATGGCAGGCAGAGGGAGAGGGAGAAGCCTGATGTAGGGCTTGATCCCAGAACCCTGGGATCATGACCTGAACCAAAGGCACCTGCTTAACTGACTAAGCCACCCAGGTGCCCCACAATGATATTTACTCTAAAAAATGCCCAGTATAACATATAAAAATAAAGTCTCAGTCCACTCACTTGATAGCTTACAGGGTTACTTACAACAAAGTTTTTATTCTACTTTCTCTACTGTTTTAAAAATACAGATTTGAAATTATAGCCATAGTTATGTATTTCAAATGCATGTACTTTAAATTTTTAAAGAGAAATTTATTTTATTTTCAATGATGAATTATTCAGTTGTTTATATGCTTAGCACCACTAAATCTTTCGGATTTTGACAAGGTTTTAAGACCACATTAACAATCAACCACTAACAGTTACATTGTGTTTGAACTTTGACTATAAGTACAAATACATTCCTATTTCTTTACATTTTTATTCAAAATGTATCTTTTGGGCCAAATAAAAAACATTTTAATTTCCTTAAAATTCAAACTGGGAAAGGCCTCTGACATTCACACAGCTCTGCAATTCAAATCAATTTTGTCCATATAAAAAGCACCACTGATGGTTTGGAACCTTGGGAATTTCCCAAGTGAAATCTGAAACAGCCCCCCATAGAGGGAGGGAAAGGAAAGATGAAGAAAGGGGCAAATCACTCCAGAAGTGTAGGTAAGTGGGTGGTTTAACAATCAAGGGAACTTATTTATGAGGCTCATCTTTTATGGCTGCAAGATGAGAGATCTCCACATCTGTTGGTGGAGAATCTTGAGTTTATACAGAGGCTTTAATGGGGTTCAGTCACGTACGTGGTCTAGATGGTCTTAATAACATATTACTCTCTCAGGGCTGGGGCTTGATACAGTTCCCACTGTAGGAACGATGGGCAGGATGTACATTCCAAGGACAGGGAGGGGATGAGGATCCTCAGATTGCCTTGCCCCGGCTCACTAGTCAACCATTTGTCACGTCCGCTCCATGACCTTCAACAATCACTTAGCCTTTTTTTTTTTTTTACAGTACACCCCTGTAAGCTATCCCATATCCTCTTTGAAAAAGAAGTGGATAGAAATAAATAATTTTCAAAATAAACTTTAGATTTAGTTCACCTGCAATATCACCAGAGAAAGAGTACATCAGTAAGAAGTTTTCAAAACAAACATAGTTATTATCAGTTGGAATGGGCTAGGTATGTTGCAGTAATAAATAGCTTCCAGATTTCAGTGGCTCAGGCACAAGCATGGTTCCTTTCTTCCTCATGTTTAATGGCTGTTGAATTAACTAAAGGCCTTGCCTGTCTCAGGCCCTCTAGATCCAGGCGAATGAGATAGCCACTATCTTGAACTCTGGGGGTCATTCTGAATGCAGAGGGAAAGAGAGTGCTCTCAAGAGCCTTGGATCAAAACTTAAATGCAGACCCCAGAAATAATACACAGCATTCTGAGTCTCTACTCATTGGTAAGAAATGAATTTGGGGCTCTATCACAAAAAGTAAGGGAATGCCTTACTTTTGCCAACCTCATGCCCCAAAATTAGGGCAGAAAAAGACATGCAGTATAAATAACCTTAAAGACCAGCCCAGTCTACCCTTCTGATCAATGAATATTTGTTTCCCTGCTCATTGCACAGCCAAAGTGCATGTACAGCCTGAGTGAGAAAATGTAAAAGATGTTTACCCAGTCACGCATGCAGCCCAGAGGCTTAGACGTCTGAGTGACACACAGTAATATTTCTATCAGGAGATGTACCGTCATAAGCTACTATTGTTCAGCCCAAATTCCACCTTCTATACTCCACTGGGTGACCCTGCGGTTCTGCAGACCATCTTTTCTCTTTTACCAGTTGACTCCCAGTTAGGCTTTGCAGCTGCGGGTTCTAGAGGAAGACTGGAGACTAGAAGAAGGAAAAAAAATACATGGTTCTTCCATTTTGATTCTGTGAAATCAGTCCAGTAACAGTGCTGCACTCCATCAGGGCAGGTCCTCCAGCAAGAGCGGCTGATTACAGTTTGCAATTCTTCCACACTCCGCAAAGAAAACACTCTCTTCGTCCCCTCAGAGACAGCAGAACCCGTGAACAAAGGCTGAGTGCCACACCAATGAGTTTTGCACTCCATCTCCAGAGAGCTCTTCCTCTAAATGTACTAGTCAGAGGGCTGAATCCGAGCTCAGAATCCAGCTCTGCAATAATGTTAACTCCTCCCTTCAGTTTCCAACCCCTGGAAGGGGTAGCTGCGTCCACTTGAGACTTTCTTTGTGACAGCTTTAGTGTTTCCTCTCTGCCTTTTCACCTACAGCGTTTCCTACTTAACTCTCTGTTAAATAACTGGTGCATTTTTGTCTCCTGACAGAATTTCTGATCAATACAGTCTTTTTGTTGTTTTGTTTCGTTTCGGGTTTTTTTGTTTTTGTTTTTATTTTATTTATTTATTTTTTTTTTACAGACTGGATTCGGCTCCTCTTGACCTTAAGAACCACATACTCAAAAGACAAGCTATTCGTCAACAATCCACCTTATAAACAATGGTGGGTCAGGAACAGGGTATCTGCATTAAACTCTTTTATTTAGGAAGTGAAAAGAACATGAGCTACTAAGCAGTCGAATTCCTGGAGCTGGGCAGAAAATTCTAAAGGAAGGGAAATGTTCATGATTACGTGCTGGTTTTGTTCCCCAGAAGGAGTTCCCCAGGCCACTGTTTTATATTTGTCCCTTTGCTTCCAACCTCTGGAAGGTGCTTCATTACCTCTTAGGCTACTCTGAATGGGGTGTGGGAGAACATGCCCCTTGTGACCATCTGAGTCCTGTAAGAAGCAGATGCCAAGAGACTACTAAACATGCGAAAATTTATTTGGAGAAATGCCTGCGGGAGAAAATGGAGAAGGTGCTAAAAGAGGCTGGGGAAACTTCCTATCAGATGCAGATCTGACCCCACGGAAAGTGAAAAAATAAAAAAGAAGGAATTGAGGAGAGATGAATGGAAGGAAGGAGGACTGACGCATCGTAAAATTTAGGGCAATTCCAAGGAACTTTTAGGACATCAGTGAGTCCCTGAGCCGAAGTCACCCACCAGAGGAGTTCCGCATCTCCCAGGAACGAGCCTGCCCATATTCAGTTATTAGTGAGAGGCAGCCCGTGGGTAGTGTAGCTTCAGCCCATACATGGTCGTGGTTTGGGAGGGGCCACCGGAGCCATTGGTGACCATGATTCCTACCTCGGTGATGTGAGTGGCACATCCTCATCGCCACCATGCTCTCTTTTGGGGTTGAACACCTGCTCAGATTGTTTTCCTCCCATATAAATGTGAGTCCAAGGTTGTTCAATGTCCAAAACAGTAAAATGTAAAACCAGGTCCTTTCTTTGCCGGTGTATCTCAAATACTTGGAATCTGACCTATTTTATTCTTGTTAGCAGTGTGTCCCAATAGCCACACTCACAGTTGTTGTTTCCCCCAAGATTTTTACTCCTCCTCTCTCTGGACCTAACTGCTGCTACCTGGAGCCCAGTAGGTTTCCAAGAGAGAAGCACACTCTGGTGTCTTTCCCCTAAGTCATTTTGTCCAACAAAAAGGCTCAATGAGGTGCACCTAAGTCATTCAAAGGATGAACAATGGATTTGAAAGCTGCATCCTTAATTTGATTCTTGCATTTAGATAGTGGTTTCATCTGATTTTGTTGCTCAAAGAACTTTGTTTTTGTTGTTTTTTTATTGTTTGGGGTTGAAAAGTAGTTACTTGTTCCAAATCTACAAGTGGCTGAATATCCACACTCTCTATTTTCTTTATTTCTGCTGGCAAGCCAGCCGATCAGGTTCTCTTTCTTTTACTGCCTTTTCAAATGCAATGACAAACTTATCTAATAACAATCTGCTCTCCAAGACTCCTCCACGAGTGCTTCCTGTTCATTATATGCATTCCAAGTTTATTCAGACAACATTTTTACCAAATAATTTGCCGCTACATAACAAAGATCACTTTTTTTTTTTTTTTGAATGATCCTGCATTGGCAATTAAAGACATGTCCTGGAAGGAGACCTCAGTGGTCAGAACTACTTACGTGGCTCCAGCAAACCACAGGGAGACAGAAAGTTCACTCATGGTATGTCACCTGGGGAGAAGAAAAGGAATAATTTCGCAGACAGAATAAGGACTTCCATAATGACTTTATTTTATAGATATGTATCTAAAATCTTACTGGTTCTTACCTCTGGAAAATACTTACCGATACAGTCTACTATTCTACAGATTTTCCATCTGACTGTGGATTAGCTGTCAGGCAAGGCCATATTTTTTTTTGATAAATACCAACTGTCTTCAGCAATTAGAGTTAAATGAAAGCTTTAAGCCTCATCTTCTGCTGCCTGGTTATCAGGTTACTAAGTGATTTGCTACAATGAAAATATTTTTCAGACAAAATAAACTATTTTAGTTGAGCAAGAAGACACAAAAGCAATATTACAACCTATTTTTTAAAAATCACCGAAGACTACACTATTTATCTCAGACATTCCAACAATTCCCAGGATTGAAAGACTTCCTCTAAGACGGATGAAACAGATCATTCAAGCTTCTACTGGGGCCAGTGACAGTGTCTTCAGGAAACTAGAAACCATGCAGACCGAAAGTATGCTCACTTGTCCTTGCTAGATCCTCTCAGTTTGCTCATAAAAGGGCAGAGGTGCCCACACCATCTCTCTGTCTACCCTCATCACCTGCCACAACAATAGTCAGTTCTCTAGATAGAAAGTATTTCCAGCAATCCTTATTATCAGAGTTCACTGATAATTCTGACTTTCCAACCTCTAATGCTAAACTGTAGTTTAAAATACTTTATCATGCAGAAATTTAACAATGACATGAGTTGTTAAGTCTAGGTTATCGTGCATCCCAATACAAAGTCAATAACAGACCAGCATGTAAGGCACTGGCAGTAGGAAAGGATATAAAATCTTATTATATTAATTAAGCAAGTAGGAGATAATAAATTAAAATAAAATTACAGAGATATAAGTAATAAAGGAAGCACTTATGCAGTTGAAATCTCATTTTTTTTACGGAACTAATCTAAGCAGAGCTCTCCTAAGTCGTTCCATTTTAACAATTCAAATATTTTCAAGTGCCTATTGTCAAAGGACAGAAGTCCAGCAACAAATTAAACATGTAAAGTCCTTGTACTTGTGGGTCTTGTATTCTAGTGGGAAAAGCAGGTGAAAAAAACAGTACGGTGTACTATAATATACTAATGTGATAAACATATTCTAATATAGTACAGTGATAAATGGGCAAGGATTCTATTTTAGAAAGAGTAATAATTCCAAGAGTTTGTGAATGACAAACTGTCTTCATCTCCCAGCTTCTGCGATGCCTCTGGTGTATCCTTCCATTAAACGCTAACTGGTATAAATGTCTAATATGCTTTGAGTACTTTGAAGACAATATTACTGTCTGCTAACAACTTTTTTTTGTTGTTGATGAGAAAGTTTTATCACGGTAATTAGGAAATATCTTTCTTTTTTTCTATGGTAGGTCTTTATTTGGGTGTTTGAAGTTTTACTTTTTTATTTTTTATTTTTGGGGGGATATTTGAAGTTTTAATACAATTTATCCAGGTGGGGAATTTTTTTTTAACTACATGAAATTTGAAACGCACTTCCTAGATGACGGCTTCTTTTTAAATTTTAAACAATTCTTCAGTTTGAATGAATACTGATTCTGTCATTTCTTCTCTTCTTTAGGAATTCCAATTATATAAATATTGAACCTTTTCAATTTCTGTTTTCTCTGCTGCCTAATATTAGCTTTCTAAATATGTATGTGCACTTTTGTGTGTGTGTATGCATGCATGTGTGATTTTTTTCTCTTACTGAACTTAGCTAATTCTTAAATATGATTTCATTCATTTATTCTATCGCTGGTTGTATCCAGCTTGAAGTTTATCAATCTACTAAATGTTATTTAAATGAATATATTGCCGGGGTGCCTGGCGGCTCCAGTAAGTGTCTGCCTTCAGCTGAGGTCATGATCCCGGGTCCTACCACCAGGCCCGCATTGGGCTCTCTGCTCATCGGGGGAGTCTGCCCTTCCCTTTCTCGCTCCCCCTACTCATGTGCTCTCACTCTCTCACCCACCCTCTCAAATAAATAAAATCTTTAAAAAAAATAAATGAATATATTTCCCTTTCAAATATTTCTGATTGGTCATTTCTATATTCACCTACCATCTTGTATGTCTCTGCGTTATTTTATCTAATATGTTACTGATATTTTATTATGAAGGTAAGACTCATGCTGAGTGACAAAAGATCTCTCTCTCTCTCTCTCTCTCCAGGCCCTCTCTCCTCCTCTTTTTTTCTCTTTACTCTCCATGGCCCCAGTTGAGAACCAAATCTATTTTGGATAGCTGAGGAGTCTTGTGCTCTGGTGTTACTGAGCGTATAGGCATCAACCCACTAAGCCAGAAAGCAGCTTTACCTAACCATATGCTATTTTGAAATTTCCTTTTACTCTCTGGTCACAGACCGTCACCTTAGGACTGAGCGAGCCCTGCTCCAGCGACTGGTTCCAAGCACTGAGACTTGAGCAAATGGAGCTCGCAATCTCATTTTCCCAAGGAGGCCAAATTCTCAGTGCTCAATGTTCTCACAGGATCAGCCATGCACAATGTTTTCCAAGTAAGAATTTTTTATTTCTGTTACACAAAGTTCTTTGTATTGATCTTATGGCATACATATGTCTTCTTGAATGTTCTCTTTTAAATTTCTGCCATTATGCATTTGGAGCAGGAGGAGATCCACAAGATGGAATTCCATTGCCATCCTGGCTTGAATGCCTTAGCACCTTCTCAACAGTTTATCTGTGGCTCAGGGCATTTTGATTGTTTTCCTTTTTTTTTTTTTTTGCTTTTATGCATTCCAGACTTTTCTTCACTAATTGTGTACTTCTTTTGAGACAAGAAAAGAAAGGATGAATTTGGAATCTGAAAAGGAAAAGTAATTTGCAAATGTTTACTTTATATGCATTCTTGTGAATTTTCTAACTAATATCTCTTGGGGCTATTTCAGTCCAGAAACAAGAGAGAAAATTCTCAAGTAGGTTAGAAACATCAAACTAGTAGGGAGCAAAAAAAAAAGATATGAAGGTAAGGAAGCCAACTACTTTTTTTTTACTTCATTAAGCTAAAATATTTTCATATAATTAGCAATTGTCACTTCTGAGTACAGTACAAGTTAACAGTCATTTTCCAAACAGCAAAAGTAATTTTAGATACTGCTTGATGACTTGTTTGCAAACC
Source organism: Procyon lotor (assembly GCA_028646535.1). Lineage (NCBI taxonomy): Eukaryota > Metazoa > Chordata > Mammalia > Carnivora > Procyonidae > Procyon > Procyon lotor. The sequence continues at coordinate 7,205,613 of CM053607.1, forward strand.
CAGAAGCCAAGGACTGAGTTTTGAAAACCTCTATTTCTTTGACACTCACATGTCAGTCTGGCCTAAATTGTTCACCAAAACCATAACCAAGCATATTTGCATTAAAGAACCATATGATAAAACAAGCATTAACAAGAAAAAGAAATGGAATTTTCCTCAGAGTCTTCAGAGGATGCTAATCAAATGTCATAACCATAACTCCCTCCACGACATAGTGTGTCAGATTTCGTAGTCTATAACATTTATTTCACCTTAAGTAGGCTTCCACCTTTAACCTTAAAAAATATGGGTGTATTTTTTATGGTGGCTCAGTCAGTTAAGCGTCTGCCTTTGGCTCAGGTCATAATCCCAGGTCATGATCCAGTCCCCCAATGGGCTCCTTCCTCAGCAGGGAGCCTGCTTCTCCCTCTGCCTGCCGCTCCCCCTACTTGTGCTTTCTATCTCTCTCTGACAAATAAATAAATGTAGCTATTTGTGTTCGAATAACCAAATGCATGCTTAAATATTTTAATAGCTTATGCTATTTTTTAGTATTCTGAAATAGCTTAAATCTATAAGAGCATCAAAAAGAAGTGACTATTTGCAGCACAAACCACTAATCACAAACTAAAAGAGATATTGTCATTGAAACAAGAGAACTAATTTCTTCATTTCAATCATCTACTGGTATTCTGAAAATATTTTATTCATTAAAGTTTTAAACCTGAAGCTATAAACCACCAATGACATCCACGTTGAGATTACAGTGTTCAGGTCTCAATCCTCAGCTTATTGGTCCTAAGCAAAAACTGTACCAGGAAAAGTTGAACAAGGAATGAAAACTTTATTCAAGCTTATCGGGGGGAAAAAAAGAAAAAAGGAATATTGCAATAGAAAGGAGAGGTCAACTCAACTCCACTAAAAAAAAAGGTGGGAGAAAATTTAATCACTGAGGTGAGCTAAAAATAGTGGAGGAAGATAGGCTTAAAGTTGGACAGTGGGATGTGTTGAGCATGCTAACACATTCCCAAGTTCACAGATGTTTTCTCTCTGAGATTAGACCATCCACACTTGCTAACTGGCACCTAATGGAAGTCATGCTCCTATCCTCCCAAAGCAATGGGGAGACAGGAGCACCAACTTCCTTAATGATGCTGCTTCAAAGGTATGCCTCCCAGGTCCTTGAAGAAGACATTCCTGGGTGGTGATAATGGCCAGAAGTTTTTCAAAAGATGCTCCTCTCAAAGAGAGAGAGAAAGAACTTATAATTGCAATGTAACTTTAAGTTATATTACTTAAAGTAAATGCTTTAAGAAAAGGGAGGTCAAAGGCCTAGAGTCAGGAAAAAGCCTGTCTGAACTTTGGTGGAGCTGAGAGCAACTTTAAGACCCTCCTGATCACAGCATTTGATGCAGCCCCTCCACACACTGCTTGGACACCCCCATGGACAGTTTGCCCTCCACCTCATTGGAGGCTGCTTCTGTGTCATTCTTGTTAGACCAAGAGCTCCCTTCATGTATTAATGTGCTTGGATCACCACAGCAAAATACCACAGACTGGGTGGCTTATACTACAGAATCTTTTTCTCACAGTTGCAGAGATGGGAAATGCAAGATCAAGGTGTCACCAGTTTGGTTTCTCCAGAGCGTTCTCCTGGCTTGTAGATGGCCGTCTTCTTACTATGTCCTTATATGGCCTTTCCTCCAGGCAAGTAAAATGGTATCTCTCCCTTTTATTAGGACACTAGTCCTGTTGGATTAGGGTCCAACCCTTATAACCTCACTTATCTCCCATTATCTCTTTAAAGGCCCCAATTTCAAATACGGTCACTTTAGGGGTTAAGACTTCAGTATCATAAATTTGGAGGGTGGATGCAATTTAATCCATAATACTTCATGAGCTTCCAAAGGTAGAGTATCATACCTCAGTCCTCAGACCCTTCTCAATTACCATTTACTCTTCCTATCACTGCAGAAAGTCTTTGGAGAGAAGTTAAAATTTTTTAATTGGTGACACCCAAATTGATAAGCTCAGCCTTGAATTTTCCCTCAAATTCAGAAGTCCTAAAGCCAGATTTGTATATGACATCTCCATTTAATATTTAATAAGCACCTGAAATGTAATATGAATTGTTCATTTTCTTTTCAGGTATACCTTCCCAATCTTCCCCCATCACAGGAGATAGTAACTCTAGTTTTCAAGCTAGAGGGTCTTCTAGTCATTTTTCACTTTTCTCATTCCTTCATCCCCCAAAACTGGTTCATTTGCTCATCCTTTTAGTTCTACTTTCAAAATAGATCTTCAATTCCATTTGAATCCAAAGGAAGAAATCCATATCTGGTTTTGTGTTTACTGTGTGAACTTGGATACTTGCATTAAACTTTATGCCTCAATTCCCTCTTATCTAAAATGGATATTAAAAATATCTACCTCATAGGATAGTGGTAGCACACACAGTGTATGGCATGTAGTAATTGCTCAATAAATGGCAAGCTTAGGGGCACCTGGGTGGTTCAGTCAGTTAAACGTCTGCCTTCGGCTCAGGTCACAATTTCAGGGTCCTGGGCGTGAGCACCGCATCAGGCTTCCTGCTCAACGGGGAGTCTGCTTCTCCCTCTCCCTCTGCCTCTCCCCCAACTTGCACGCTTTTTCTCTCAAGTAAATAAATAAAATCTTTAGAAAAATAAATAAATGGCAAGCATAATCATTGTGTACTCTAAGAAGTTTCTCCAATTTCGGACATGTTATGAAGTTCACCAACAGTGCAATCACTTCATCTTTTTCTTTTTTCCTCCCTGTTTTCCATAGGAAACTTTGGTCAACAGTCACATATACTCAAAACCTGAAATGGCTGAGCATAAATTTGGTTTATTGTAGAACACTCTAAAAATTCCTAGTGCAGCCTTCCTAAAGCTGACACATCACTCTTTGTAACTGAGAAAAGGCAATAGCCAAATTTAAACATATATACAGCAGGAGACTTGAATCACAAACACAAATGCACAGCTTATCTTCTGCCAAACTAAACATTCAGGAGATACCATCTTCACTGGATCCCACAGTTGCTCTACCATCTTCTCTGGAACCTCCCTCTATAGAGAGCACATAGGTTATCTAAACAAATGCAGGGTGTAAAGGAAGGCAGACCACCCACATCAGCCATCCCTTCAGAGGTGTCATGTTTAATTACGCTTTTTCTCTCTTTTTCCCCCTACCTCTGCCAAACTTCTCAAGGTTCTGAACTCATCACCAAGTTCCCATTTATGGATTTGTAGTTTATAAGTGATTATTGTACAAGAGAAGGTATGTGAAGTTAGAAACCCAAAGACCTCTAATTGTAGGGTTGTACAGATAGAGGTTTTGGAACTCTTCTTGGAAAATACTTTATAAAGAGCCTAATGAAATGCCAGGTACCACTATCTTTAATGGGGTCAGTCCACACCACTGAGTTTCATATTGCCCTATTCCAGGACAGGCTACCTCCGCATTCCTTAGTGTCACTCCATAGGTTGGGTGCCCTTGTGGCTCATTCATTAAAGGAAGTGCGACATATTACCAAGTACAGAACTGAGATGGAGGGAATATACAATATATTCTTCTCCAACACTCATCTTCTAAGAATGAGTTAGGTGTGAACTGGTGGAAATGGACCTGCCGTTTGTGCATACAAAGAGTGGTATTATTTGCAGTTGCCTGGTTAGATGTGATGGGTTTTCTCCTCTTAGTTTTCCCTTGGAGACTTTGAAATAGGATATCAATTAAGCCTTTACTGATATTAGAAGTCATCAAGGCCTTATCACTGGTGGCTTCCTGAATATAGAGAATCTTGGGGTGTCTTCTCACTATGACCTTCTAGCAGAATGTCCCCATATTCTTCTCTCCTTATTGAAATTTCCCAAGCCAAAATTAAGTCTCTCATCCTCCTTGATGCTGCCTGCAGCATTCTAGCCACTAGGACCTGAAAGCCTAGAATATCATGTTGCACTTCAGTATATTCTTATATCCTTTTCTGTTGTGTAGGTTAATTTCTCCCATGTGAATGCTTTACCATCCATATCTGTTAGGAATTTAAGGGAGCAAATGACCGAAACTCAATACAATTTACTTATATTTGATAAAAAATGCTAATTAGAAGAAACCAGGAGAAACAACTTTCTGGAAAATATTCAGGTGGGTCCCAATGCTAACTATGCATTGATTTATTCAAAACAATAATGGTCTGAGGTAGGTACTATGATTATTACCATTTTGCAGATGAGGAATCTAAGTCTTTAAAGTAGAGTAAGTTAGCTAAGGCTCCAAGCCTAGGAAACAGCAGGGGCTGCTGAAATTCAGGTTACTCTAAGCCTTCAGCATTATGATCATAACTCCAAGCCAGGCAGTATGGCTCAGGGACTGGGAGTTCATGACTGGACATCAAATGGACCAGAATTTGTATATCAGCCCTACCAATTTACCTGCTGTGTCATTTTTGAACTGCCTACTATGCAGCACAGAGGAACCACAGAATGTTTATCTAATAGAAGAATGGCTTTGTGTATTATGATTTGCTATGCTCATACATGCTAAGAAATTGAATTATAACTTTTAAAGTCCTAAGAGTGAATGTAAGAGTTACGTGTCTATCTCTAAAGGTGATAAGTAAAATGGAATCTTAATCAGGATAGCCAGAAATTTTCAAATCTGCCTGATCATCTTTTTAGACTGAATATGCCATTATGATGTTTATGACTTATTTCAAAATATCTTCTCTAATTTTATCTTTTCACTAGGCAAATATTTTCTTCCTTTCTTTTTTTCTTTTTCATTAAGCAAAAAAGAAAGAAGCTATTTCCTTATAAGTTAAGTGGAAGGTGATTCTGGCATGTTGACAATTTGGTCTGGAAGTAGGTAGTCTGGGGAAAAATAAGTTGCAACTAGTGCTATAGTTTTGCTTCTCTACATGAGTCAGAAATGGCCATAAAAAATGGGATGATGTGTACATAATGAACACACCTGGACTCATATTCTCTTATATCTCTTTATTTCCTACAAAAACCTTACATACAGGCTATCAAATTGCAGGCTTCCATCATATACCCTGCCAAAATGTAACCTTGAGGAAATGTAGATACAGCCTTGTAGTGACTTTACTTCAGTATGCAAAGCCCTGATGAGCCTGTGATTACTGTTCTCAGCCTATCCCAGTCCAGATTATGGACAAGGCTGACACCTCCCAAGAGTATGTCATTCTTCCTTGTCTATTTAACTGCTTTTCTCAAAGAATAAACTAGTAAAACCAGGAAAAGTGTATCAAACTACTATTATTACTAAATGTTTTCTTTTGTTTCTGTCACTGTGTATCAATATAACTGATGCTTCCTTTGAAATTGACATTTTGGCCAAATGTAAAAGATAACTGCTATCTTCTTAATAACCCTCAATAATATATGAGTAGGTGCAATTTCATGTACCATAAAAGGAATTTAGGAAAAGATGTTTACATATAACATGTTCATTATAGGAGTTTATCCTTAATCCAAATGGAACCAGCATGACTTGGTTGGTGTCCTTGTTTTACCTCTTCAAAAAGGGGATATTTTTACTTGCTCCTGTCCTTCATGGATGTCTAAAATGCTTTCACTTTGCTTGAGTAGCATATTCTAGCAATATTTTTTTTCAAAGGACATGATACATTAAACAAGAAGTAGTTGTAAGTAATGGACTGTCTTACAAGAGGGCTGATCCCTCCCAAAGTGTAATCTAGACCAGCACTGTCTTACAGCAATGATGAAAATGTCCTCTATCTGTGTTGTCCAATATGGTGGCCATTAACCAAGTGTAACTATCGAGCAATTGAAATCATCTAGTGTAACTAAGGCATAGAAGTAGAATTTTAAGTTTTAGTTAATTTACTTAATTAAAATTTATCCTTGTGCAGCTAGTAGCTATCATACTCAACCCGGTTTTGGACAAAGGCATCGCCTATATTTCACTATGTCCTTCCTATTCAAAACACGTCTCCAGGATTCCATGAGTTGTCCTCATTTCTATCTCCACCATCTTAATCCATCTCCCATAAAATCATTAAAATAGTCTTCCTTTATTCAGCATTCAACAAAAGTGAATTAAAAGCCTATTATGTAACATGTCCTGTGACATATAACACACACAGATCTATAATCAAAAGCAGCATAGTCCCTAACTCATTTGACTAAAATTTCACTGGTTAAGAAACACAAAACACAATGAACAGTTTTAATCAAGTTACTCACCTTTCCAAAATGTACTGTGGCTCACTATTGCCAATCCCATAGAAAACAAACCCCTAAACACAGAACTCAACTTAAATGTGGTTCTTTTTAATTTTTTTCTATTTCAATCTCTCGGCCAAACTGGATCATAAGTGATTTCCCATAAGTGATTTCATTATTGAAACATCCGCAAATATTTGACCCTTGACACTTTCTTCATGATTCTTATCAAGGTTCTTATTAAATGCTATCTTTTTTAGGAAGGAATTACCTTATTTATTTAGTGATAACTTGGAATTCAGCTCTAGAGAGTTTATGTCACATAGATATAGGTTTTCCATATCAACTTGGACTCATAATAGTTCAGTACTAGGTGTATGCTATTTTGGAACTGACAAAGTAAATTTGGAATATAATTCTAAGAGAAACCATTTAAAAAACCAGACTGACAAGATGAACAAAAGAGACAGTTGTCTACTTTTACAACAAAGGGCTGTGATTTTGTTAAAAGACCAATTTAATAATTTGATCTTTATGTTTGTGTGTGTGTGTGTGTTAAAGTAGGGAAGTAGAAACTAGTGAAAAAGAAATTTGATTCTCTAACATAGTCTTTTCACTTCTAGTTCAGAAGATAAGTCCTCACAAAGTGGAGAATCTGGGAGAAATGCCAACCTGACCTTTTTGCAGTAGAGTCAGCAAATAAGCTATTTTGTTGATTGGGTATAATTTCTGATATCTTATACTCCTATTTGACATTTTAATTATATGTCAAAAGCAAATGCAGCTAATTCTTGTCCTGTCACCCAATTTGAGCTTTTTCATTAATTCCTAGAGTATCATACAGTTGCTACAAGCTAATTATTGCTGTGTTTCAGTATTAACGTACTTCCTCACATTGTATTTTATGTGAACGCTATAACTACTCAGTTTACAGAGAAGAAAACATTAAAAATGACTTTTGCAAGATCAAAAAAGTATACTAGTGAGGAGTTATAAAGTATTATATTCACTGTATTAATACTTCAGTCTGTTATTTGGCCTGTTCCTGTCATCCTCTCTCCCTTTGTCTCCTGTCTTACTCTCTTTCTGGTTATATAAATAAATGGACATATGTGTGTGTTCTGTGGGAGTGTCAATTTTTAGTTAAAATGGATAGTTGTTTTTAAGGTAAAAATACACAATAATTTTTTTGGTGCTAACTAAATGAATTCCATAAAGGAAAATTTTTGTATAGTGGTTGCATAGATAAAGTCCCACTTTCATACTTTGATTTTGAACGTGGACACATATGTAGGATATTTGTTACAGAAAATATATAGTGATTATTTGTGGATGATAAAGAACCTTAACAAAATTTCTAAATCCTCTATTATATAAATAATCATAACTCCTACTTAAATTTTTTTTATAAATAATTTTTTGGCAGTAAGGGTCAGGCCAGGAGGCTTTGCTCTCTCACTAAAAAGGATATTATATTTCGAAAAGTAAAACTTTATTTTTCAGATGCTTGGCACATCAGTCCACCACAGGCATGTATACATGTCCATATGTATTTACTCTTTACAGAGTTCTTCGTGTTTTAATTTTGTAACAAAGCTTCTCAAGCTCATTCATTTTCCTTTACATATGTGTTATCTTACCCTCCAGCATAACACATTTACTTTTCTTTTTGTTTTTCCGTAAGTTTTCAGCATGGTAACAAGATTTTAAAGTTACAACTGAGGAATAGGATTTTGTAAAAAAAAAAAAAAAGTTTAGTCAAAGAATATTTCCCTTATTTAATGATTTCATAATAAGTCAATAGCCCTGGTTTCTTATAAGGCAGTAACAAATGAGTTAAATGCCATAGTAGTCATGAATTTTGCAGATGTTTTATCCCTTCCCACGCAGGCACACGGAAGCATTTCAATTCCTGGTTTTTTTCTTGTTGGGCGGAGCAATGTGACCAATTCTGACCAAGAAGTTATGACAAAAAACCTCTTTAAGCCAAGGATGGTGCTGCCAGTGTAGGACCTCTTTCCCTACATTGCAGAACAGTACAAAAGTACAGCAAAGGTACAGAAAGAGTCCATCACCTTAGTCCCAGAGTGAGAGCCTGGATGACGCAGGGCGGAGCCACCTGCCCACCCATGATGGACACATAGAACTAGAGACAAATAAACCATGATTCTATCATGCCTCTGAGATTTGGGGATTATATGTTGCCACAGCACAACTTAGTGCAGCCGTACTAATGCAGATGTTGTGACTGATGAAAAATGCTGGTTTTGTTGACGACATAAGCATTCCTTCAGAGTAGAAATATGACAGATGTATTCTTCCACCAGTACAAAAGCACGCTTATGAAATGGGTCTGTAAGGGTCTTTCTCTCTGCTTTATCTACTCGAATACCCAGGACACATTCCCCAGACCAAAATTCTTTTCCCATATCATCTAACCTAACACTTTATCTCTTCCTTTGTCAAACGTATTTCATATAGAAACACATTAGAGCCTATATTTAGTATAGGTGTAGTACTTGTCCAGTGGACACTAAATCAGCTTTGAAAATAATCTGTCAAATCCAATAAACTCTGTAAAGCCCTTCAGTGGAAAAACTGTGTTTGATTCTTGAATAATTTTAATTTTGCTTAGTAATATTCAGTCATCTGAAAAGAAAACCAAACAAATAATAAAATCTACTGGATTATTCTAAAACTTTTTAAATATTTTATAATTTTCTGTATATCTCAGTTACAATTAAGAGCACTCTGGTAAGGAAACAATATTTGATCTTGGTGTGACTCTCAATGAGAAACACTGGAAATGCTTAAGTTAGTTAGCAAACATATTTGAAGAGCAATTGTACAAATATTTCCAGTTGTGTTAAGTTCAGAAGGATATTTACACATTTATATAAGTTTTATAAATATATGTAACACAATATATAAAATATGTAAATTATATAAGTAAATATATTGGTATTTATCCCTTATTTATACATTACATAGAATATGAACCACTGTCATCATCAGCAAGAAATTAAAAGGCATGATGCTTTTTAGAAATCATTTAGGTCTCTATGAATAGCTGGTGCTAAAATAAGATCCTATTTTTATGATCTGTGTTTAAATCTCTCTCCCTTTGTATAGAGGAAACCATGGGTTTCTTATAACATTTCTTGTAAGAAAAATATCCTACACTTGTGTGCAAGAGTTTTCTTAGAAGCAGGTGGAGGATTTATCACTTGGGTCCGACAGTAGACGTGAGTGAGTCTCTTGTAGACAGTAGGATCTGGACTGGGACAAAACCAAGAAGAACACAAAACTTGGCTTTGATGTGTGTCCACTGAATGGTTTTGTTCTCTGCCTCTAAGAAGTATTCCCTTGTCCTTTCCCTGCTTTTACTTTCTGGCAGCATGCTGTCTGACCATGTCAGCAGCTCACTTATCTTGCGGTACATTTGCTGTGGGTTCCCAAATTGGCTGATCATTTACCACATTGCAAGAATGGACACATTTTTTTAAATACAGAATCACAGAGCTCTGTGCTTTCAAATACTCCACAAGCAGAATCTCATGTAAGAGTAGCTAAATTTCAAATAAAACCTTCAGGACTAACAACAATGATGATGATGACGACGACGATGATGATCAAGGTAACTCTCTGCTGTAGAGATTTTACTATTTTGCTAAGCAGAGAGAAAGGTATTTTGACATTTTAAAATATATTTAAATACCCTTGAAAATACCTTGTGATCTTTTCAATGAAATCTAAGAGGCGCTCACCTAGTTCTCTGTGAGGCTGCCAGCTATACCCAATGTTACATGAATATTGGCATTTGTACTAGTGTTAGCGGTATTTGTTCTGGAGACAAGGAGAGTCTACCTCACCCACTCAACCACAATCTCACATTCCACCCAAAGGTGGTTCTTTTTTTTTTT
>CM053607.1:7223186-7233844 GCA_028646535.1 Procyon lotor
TAGCATTTTAATCTCTAGCTTCATCTATGCTGTTGCAATCTGATGGTCACCAGAAGGGAGATGGGTGGGGGGGATGGCTGAAATAGGTGATGGAGATTAAGGAATGCACTTGTTGTGATGAACACAGGGTGATGGATGAAACTGTTAAATTACTATATTGTACACCTGGAACTAATATAACACTGTGAATTTACTAACTGAAATTAAAATAAAACAAAATAAAAACAGCTTCTAAACTCTTATCTTAAAGCTGATATTTATCTTTCCAGCAGACCACATCCAGCTGCATGTTCACTACAAGCACTTATCTAAAGAAAAAAATGGTCTGGCAAGAACCCCCATCACTCAGAAATGCAGAACAGGGAGCTGTTACTTGAAACAGTCTTTATTTTTTGCAACCACCCTGCCCCTTTCTTCCATGGACAGCAACTCCCCTTTTTTTCTTGCGCCAATTACTCTTATCCCATCAAAGCTGTTTACTTTATTTACACTATTGTCTTAAAATGTAAGCACTTGACGAGGGATCATGTATGTCAGCAGAGGAGGGGAAGGCTTGAATCAAAGAAATATTTACTTATTTATAGACCACTAGGTGGCAGCAGACAAGATAGACATAATTTGGACTAACCAGTCTTTCTAACTGGGTAGAGCCATCTTGGTTTTGACAGGTGGTGCCAGGAAAAAGCCCCTTGTAGTCACCCTGGAGAACATTTAAGGTGTTGTTTTATTTTGTTTTGTTTTGTTTTGTTTTGTTTTGTTGATGTAAGAGAAGAAAACTACTTTCTCATTGTTTTTCTTGGTCTATTTTTCTCTCTTCAATTAATTTTGTCCTTCTAAATGCTCTAGGTAGGATTTCAAACAACCTATCGCAGAATTTGAGACCTTTATATCCTGTGACCTTTAATACTGGCTAGGTAATTGAATTGGTTGGGGGCTCCACAAAACTGGCTGTGCAAAATGAGTAAGTTCTTTTATTTCTTTATCTTGCAAGTAACAGAATTATACGGCCGATATCACCAAAGGTTCATAACATCCTATGGCATGTCTTATTCTTTTAAGTACTAACGGTAGCTTTGAGTTACTTAAGTAGCTTAACTCTAGGCAAATTGATATATAACTCATGGGGTTTTTTTGTTTTGTTTTGTTTTATTTGACAGAGAGAAACACAGTGAGAGAGAGAACACAAGCAGGGGGAATGGTAGCAGGAGAAGCAGGCTTCTCGCCGAGCAGAGATCCCAATGCGGGGCTCGATCCCAGGACCCCGGGGTTCACGACCTGAGCCGAAGGCAGACGCTTAACGACTGAGCCACCCAGGTGCCCCTAACTCATGGGTTTTGGTGTAATTTTTATTTCATTACGTATTAGGCTCATTTAAATGAATTTTCAACCCCAGCAGTGCTAAGGTGCAATATTGAGAGTCCTGGCAGATGGAAAAAGCACAGAATTCAAAAACAAAGCCAAATACCCTGGCTGGCAAAGGTTTGGAATCTTCAAGACTTCACCCTTACTAACACAGAATTTATCCCTTTGGAATCTTCTGACTATTGTTTGTTTTATCTGGAGTGCTTTGGGCTGTTCTGAAGTTGATATCATTGAGCCTAATTAGCCTTGGCTTCAGAAAATGAGCTGGTTGGGAAGGAAGGTGAGCCAAGTTACACTCTCCCTTATTCCTTCAGGAGTCCCTCATGTTCTGCAGCAGCGCTGTAAGTTCAACCTTTTCCTCTTCATTTCTGTTTTTCAAAGTGTTATCATAGTATTTAAAAGTCAATCTCATTATGTGACAGAATGTACATTGCTCAAAGTAGCAAATCCTGTGGCTCATGATGAACCGGTGTTTTATTTCTTTTTTGTTTCAAGGTTAAAAATGCATGGTGAAGAAGATGTTTGCGTTTATTTTCATGAACACAACCTTGGAATAAATTACTGCATATCTATGACATGCAGATGGGACTCCTGGCTTCCAAAGGTCCTTAGAATATGCTTCTCTGGGAGCAAATAAATTGTACTTACTTTACATGTTATTATTTCACACAGGGCATTGAATGAAAATATTAGTTACAAAGGTATTATGATTTAATGTTTCTATATTTATGGAGTATATAATTTTAGTCTTCATAGGAGCAGTTAATAATTCTGAGTAAGTGCTAGTATCTGCATATTATATGAACTATTTAGTTTCAATCACAACAAGTTCACTTTATGAAGGGCTATCAATATGAGAGACTTGAGAGAGCAAGTGCATAGCTACTCGATTATAGAAGTGCATGATGTTCTTAAGTGAGGCATTCAAAGAGGTTCTTCTCGTTTATGTCTCAGCAAACCTACTAAACCGAAGTCCAAGTGAAGTTCTCTATCCAGAATTTCACAACTCCAAAATACTGAGCAATGTAGAACATGATGACATCTCCCCAATATGAGGAAGTAAGTGATAAAATGAAAGGATGGTCCCTATTAGAGTCAGTCAGAAAAAGCTAAAGGGGAAATTCACTCATGTTCAATATTAAATCTCCCAGGCTACAGATTTATAATTTAGGGCTTCAATTAAAACATTTTTTTTACCCCTATGCTTTTTTAATGTTTGCCACTCTACTCCTATTAATCATTAGCCCTAGGAATTTTTAATCAATGTTAATGGGAGGAAACAAGGAGTTGTATTACAGAAATGTTTATCCTTCTTCCTTTAGAACCACAAAGTCCAAAAGGTACTGTGGCCAAGGTGAGTAAGTGTAGGAACATTAGCAAAGCATGATGAAGTGAGATAGTATGTGATAAAGGGAAATTCCCTAGGAGAAGATGCCAATAAGCGAACATGCCTGACATCAAATCTTCTGTGCAATGAACAAGGAGGATTAACAAGCAATTATAAAACAAGAAATTCCATTCACTAACCCATTATTTTACAAATATCTTTTTTAATTCCAATAAATGGTCTGTTATTAAGCCAATTAGTAACTGGATGATTCATTAGTTAACTAGAAATGAAAACCTCAGGTTAAGTTAAATTATGCTTTTATTTGCAAGGAACTATATGAGAGACAAAAGATACTCAGGTTGGATGATAACATTATGAATGTCAATCTGAGCACTGTCATTATGCAGATAGGGATTTTCAGAGTATACCATAGCTAAATCTCTAAGTAATAGCAGAGGTAGAACAAAATCACCAATCTATGACTCTTCTAGTCCTTTTGTCTTGGCATTTCGCCTTCTCTTTAAATTTCTGTTATCCAACAAAATTGAAATGATAACTAACTCACAGGCTTCTCTTTTAATAGGCACCACTGTTGCCTCTCAACCACTATTTCGATGCAAGAAAGCAGAAGAGAAAAAGAAATGGCCATTAAGCATTTATTACATAAAGATACTATACTAGACACTCTCACATACTTTACATCATAAAATAATTACACTACCCTATAAGTTATGTTTCCTCCAACTTTGTTTATTACTGGAGAAAATGAGACTCAGTAAAATTAAAGCACATTGCTCAAGATTATATGGGTAGTAAATATTGCACCTGGTATTCAATTTAAGGTCTAATTGACTTCAAGATGAATCCATTTCCCACAAATAAAGGTCTGTATGTGTGGTGGGGGTAGCTAAAACATAGAATCAGGCTTTGTACATTGATCTAGAATTTATAAAACTATTTCATGGTTCATCCAGGGATAAATGTGCTCAGTCATAAGGTGGGGCTAGAATGCACTGCAACCTGACTTTATCCCATGTCCATAGTCCATAGCGAACCAAAAATATCTAGGTGTGTGGGTCTCAGGTTGGGGGAAATGTAGAAATTATTTTGGTCAAAATCCCTAACCAAATATGTATTAAAAATCATGCAGTTACATTTCTTTCCCATATATAATTGTCTAACCTGAGCCTATAATGACTATATATCAATAGTAGACCCCTGGTATTTTGCCATTTGCACAGTATTATTGCCCTCATCAGATTAAATCATTATCATAAAGGTAATTGCCATCATATGTCTGAAACAGTGAAATATCTAATGGCATCTGGGGGAACTGGAAAGTCATCTGTGTGCTTCCTCTCACTGTCTCTAATAACTTGGGCCAAAGCAGACTACAGAGGAACTATACTAGGATCACCAGCTCCAACTGACCACATTTCGATTCTCTTTTGAAAGTAATTTTTGAGTCTTAAAAGTCATTCAGTAGATTTCTAGATGCCAGTAGATTTACATCTCCTGTATATAGCCATATCTTTCAGGTGGATTGAATGGCTTACTTACAATGTGTGCAGTTTAGGTGCTCTGATTATCAAAGTAACGGCAGAGAAAAATAATGAGTCAATTAAAAATGGGACAAGTAATTGGTTATAATTTTCTACCTTTTCTAGATTAAAAGTGCCAAAATTGTTAGTATTCTCTTTATATTTTGTAGTAAGATATTTCATCCAGCAAATATGAAGACAGAGGATAAAATTAAAGACTAAAAACTGTACAGAAAAATGGAAGTGGTAAATAAGAAAACAGCCTTCTTAACCTCATGCTTAACTCCTAATGCAGTGGAAGATCAAAGATAAGTGCTACTTTATTTACAAACTCACTGACTTTTTATTTTATTTATTTATTTATTTTTAATAAAGATTTTATTTATTTATTTGACAGAGAGGAGAGAGATCACAAATAGGCAGAATGGCAAGCAGAGAGAGAGGGGGGAAGCAGGCTCCCCCCTGAGCAGAAAGCCCAGTGTGGGACTTGATCCCAGGACCCGGAGATCATGACCTGAGCCAAAGGCACAGGCTTTAACCCACTGAGCCACCCAGGCGCCCCTCACTGACTTTTTAAACTGTCTATGCCTTATGGAGGTATGGGCTTAAAAGACAGTCTCTAGAAATGTTAAAGTAAATATGTTTTATAGACAAATACTACTTCGAACAAAAGAGTTTCAAAGTTATGGTCCTAAATTTTGATACAAAAACAAAGCTTATTTTGCCAAATTGAGATCTTGGTATTTCTACCAAAGGAAAAACCAGAGGGTAAATGGAAATGAATTTTAAAGTTTATTTATTAATTTAATTTGGGCGGGGGGATAGCAGAGGGAGAGAGAGAATCTTAGGCAGGCTCCACACCCAACGCAGGGCCAGATGCAAGACTGGATCTCAGGACCCTGAGATTATGACCTAAGCTGAAATCAAGAGTTGGATGCTTAATGGACTGAGCCACCCAGGTGCCCTGAAAATGAATTTGATCTAGGATAGTTATTTTTAGTGCATCTATTAAAATCCATTGTATATTAGAATGACAGAAGTCAGATACATCTAAAGCAAACTCCAAAATATAATTTAATTAGCAGGCATATGTTAAAGTGTTGACTCAAATTTGTTCCTGCACTTGTTCTTACAGAAAGATTTCTATTTTAATAGCATGTGCAGTAACAAGCCCTGGACTCTAAAGATGATCTCTTAGCTTGCAAATCTTTACTTCAGTTATTTATTTTACTGTTGGTACCAAATTCAGTTCACAAAGTTGGTAGATATATGCAATTAATGTCACAAATGATTCATAAATATTAGGAATGTCTGTTGCAAGAGAAGGCTTTTTAAAAAGCCAGGGAGATTACCCATTTTATGGGAAATTTTCTCATTTTATATTACCACTACAAGTTGTAAAGACAATATTAATTTTGATAAGCATATTGTAGAACTACCAAATTGAAGTCAACATTGCGTTGGCTTTGCAGTTTTAAAGAACATCTGATATTAAGCTAAGAAGAGACATGTTCTTTATATGAGCAATTTTTGCAAACATAGGCAAAATCAATTACTTGTCCTTCCATGGACCAGCCCATTGGTAGGTGTCTGAGTTTGTATATATGGTTATGAATCTTCTCTTTATGCCCCAAGAGCCATGCATACATACCCATTACCTGTAAATAATAATATGCTAGTTTTATGGTTTAGTTCTTATGTTTGCTTGCATTGTTTTTAGTTGAGAAATAGGTAGAAATGGAAGCAGAAAAAATTTAAAAGACTGTGCTTCAAATTATTGACAATTAAACCAAAATAATCATAAGACAGCAAAGTTTCTCTTGTTTTATAATTCAGCTTAATTCAAATTAACAAATGTACAATAATTAACTCATGAGCTATTGTATGAGGTCCTTTAGTTCAGAAGAATAAAGTAACTTTAAACCATTTTTGTTCAAGAGGAATAATTCTCCCAGGAAAGAAAGAAAATAAACAATGACCAAAAAACTTCTTCCTTAGGAAATTGACACTATGCCAAATTTTTATTCTTTTTATATTGTGGTAAAACAGATAACATAAAATTTACCATCTTAACCATTTTTAAAGGTATGGCACAGTAGTGTTAACAACAGAACTCTAGAACTTTTTCATCTCGCAGAGCTGAAATTCTATACACATTGAATAATTCCTCATTTCCCCTTCCCTTGGTTTCAGGTAACCATTGTTCTATTTTCTATTTCTAAAAGTTTTGACTTTAGGGACTTCATATAAATGAAATAGTGCAATTATCTGTCTTGTCTGCTTTATTCTGCTTGGCATAATGTCCTCAAGGTTCATTCATGCTGTAGCATATAATAAGATTTCCTTCTTTTTTTAAAGCTAAATAATATTTCATTTTATGTATATTATACATTATATGCATAATGTATAATTATATGTATATACCATATTTTATCTATTAATGTTATCCATTAGTCTATAGATGAATATTGAGGCTGCTTCAATTTCTTGGCTATTGCAAATAAAGTACCGTCGAACAAGGATGTGCAAATCTCTCTTTATTATCCTATTTCCATTCTTTTGGATGCATACATTGAAGATTACTGGATTACATAATAGCTCTGGTTTTAGTTTTTAGCGAACCTCCAAACTGCTCTCCATTGTGACTGCACATTTTACATCCCCTCCGAAAGTGGACAAAGGTTCATCTTTTTAACAATTGTTATTTTCTATTTTTTTTTTTTTGGTAGTGGCCATCCTAATGGTATAAAGGGATAGTTGATGGTTGTATTGATGATGCACATCTGTTTTTAACATTTCTTGGCCATTTGTGTATCTTTGTGGAAGAAAGGCCTATTCATGTCATCTCCCTATTTTTTAACTGAGTTATCTGGGTTTTGTTAATAAGTTGTAGAAATTAGTTATATATTGTGGATATTAGCCCCTTATCAGATATTTGGTTACATGTCAGAAAAAGCCTCCACTGCCATGGACAAACCATTAAAAGCAATTCTGCTAAGGGTTCAGAACAAAAGGAGAGTTGTAAAAAAAACTTCAATCTTGTTAGGGAATAAGTAGATTCTCTCAGTAGTCTTGAACAGAATGTTGGTAGAAAGATGGATGGTTAAGGCCATCCTAATGGGGTCCCAAATGAAAATAAGGAACATATTGTTGGAAACCGAAGGAAAGGCAATTCTTGCTATAAAGTGGCAATAAGCTTGCTGAATCTTGTTTGTGTCCTTATGTTTTGTGGAAGGTGGATCTTATAAGCAATAAAACTGAATATTTGGGTGAGGAAATTTCTGAGCCAAGTATAGAAAAAGTTGCCTGGTTTCTCTTGAATGCTTATCATAAAATATAAGCAGAGAGAAATAATTTAAAGACAGAATTATTAATTAAAAAGGAAACAACTTAAAATTTTGGGAAAAATTCAGCCCATACATATTGCAAAAAAACGAGAAAGCATGTTTGGAAGAAAACTATAAGAATGTGACCAAGTGACCCCATGATAAGGAAATTTAGGTGGTATAAAGATAAAATCATATGATCACATCTAATAAATGCAGAAAAAGCATTTGAAAAATTACTTTCACAATAAAAAAATTCTCACTGAGTTGTATATGCGGTAAAAGGAATGTACCTCAACATAATAAAAGAACATATATGACAAGCCCACAGCTAACATCATACTCAAAGGTGAAAGGTTATAAGCTTTTTCTTTAAGATCAGGATCGAGAAAAACATGCCCATGCACACTGCTCCTGTTCAACAAAGTACTGAAAGTCCTAGCTAAGCAATTAGGCAAGGGAAAAAAAAAGAAGAAACCAAATCAGAGAGGAGGAAGTAAAAATGTCTCTGTTTGTAAATGATAGGATCTCATATCTAGAAAATCCTGAAGACTGGACCAAAAACCTAATAAGCTAATGTAGCAAAATAGAAAATAATTAAAAAAAAATCAACATACAGAAATCAGTTGCATTTCTATACACTAATAATAAAATATTTGAAAAGAAAATAACTCCATTTATAATAGCATCAAAAACAATAACATATTTAAGAATAAATTTAACCAAGGAGGTAAAAGATCTGGTCACTGAAAACTGTTAAGACATTGACTAAAGAAATTGAAGAAGATGCAAATAAATGGACAGATATCCCACATTTATGAATTGGAAGAATTAATATTGTTAAAGTGTTCAATCTGTCTACAGATTCGATGTACTATTTATCAAAATCCAGCAGCATTTTTTAAAGAAAGAGAAAAAATAATCCTAAAATTTGTATGGAACCACAAGAAAATAGACAAAGGAATAGCCAAAGGAATCCTGAGAAAGAACAAACCCAGAAATATCACATTTCCTGGCTTTATACTGTATCACAAAGCTATAGTAATCAAAATGGTATGGTACTAGCATAAAGATGGAACAGAGTTGATGACCCAGAGGGTAACCCACACATACACAGTCAGCTGATATTTGACAGTGGGGTACTCTGCAGAAAGGGTAGTCTCTTCAATAATTGGTGTTTGGAAAACTGGATAATTACATATGGAAGAATGAAATCCGACCCCTATCTTACACCATTCACAAATATTAACTGGAAGTGAATTAAAAACTTAAACATATGAGCCTTAAAATTCCTAGAAGAAATGATAGGGGAAAAGCTCCTTGACATTGGTTTTAGCAATTTTCTTTCTGGGTATGACACCAAAAGTACAAACAACCACAAAAGCAAAATTATATAAGTGAGACTACATCAAACTAAAAACTTCTGCACGGCAAAGAAACAGTTAACAAAATGAAAAGGCAACCTATGAAATGAAAGAACCTATTTGTAAATCAATGTATCTAAAAAGGGGTTAATACTCAAAATATATAAAGAACTCAGGGGTGCCTGGGTGGCTCAGTTGTTAAGGATACATGAACAATGAATCTTGTAACACTGAAAAAATAAAATAAAAGTATTTGGGGGTGGGGGGAAGGGTTTGCCTTCAGCTCAGTTCATGATCCCAGGGTCCTGGGATCTAGCCCCGCATTGGGCTCCCTGCTCAGCAGGGAGCCTGCTTCCCCCTCTCACACTCCCACTGCTTGTGTCCCTGCTCTCACTGTCTCTCTGTCAAATAAATAAAACCTTAAAAAAAAAAAAAAGAACTCATACAAATCAATAGAAAAAGAAGTTGAAAATGGGCAATGGTTCTGAGTAACATTTTTCTAAAAAAAATGTACAAATGAAAAAAATATATACAAATGGCCAAGAGGTACATGAAAAGATGTTTAATATTACTAATAATCAGGTAAATGAAAATCAAATCACAATGACATATTACCTCACACTTGTTAGAATGGATCTTGTCAAAAAGACATGAGATAACAAGTATTAGTGAGAATGTGGAGAAAAGAACACCCTTGTACATTTTTAGTGAAAATGTAAATTGGTGCAGCCACTATGTAAAATAGTATGGAGTTATCTCAAAAAATTAAAAATAGAGGGGCATCTGGCTGGTTCAGTCATAGAGCATGTAACTCTTGATTTTGGGGTCATGAGTTCAAGCCCCATGCATAGAGATAACTTAAAAAAATTTAAAATAGGATAATCATAAGATTCAACAATCTCACTCCTGGGTATATATTCAAAGGAAATAAAACAGAATCCCAAAGAGATATGTGCACTTCTATATTCAAAATAGCTAAGATATGGATACAACTTAAGTGTCCATGTATGGATGAATGAATAGATATATATAAATAAAGAATATATATAATGAAATATTATTCAGCCATGAGTAAGAAGGAAGTTTTGTCATTGGTGACAACATGGATGGACCTTAATCCAAGGTTAAGGGTATTACACTCAGTGAAGTCAGTCAGACAGAGAAAGGTGAATACTGTATGCTATCACTTACATGTAGAATCTAAAAAAGCCAAACCCACAGAAACAGAGAATGGTGGTTGCCAGGGGCCGGGGGTGGGGAAAATGAGGAGTTGTTGGCAGGGTACAAACTTTCCATTATAAGGTGAATTAGTTCTGGGAATCAAATGTACAGCATGGTCACTATGACAACATGGTATTCTGTACTTGAAAGTTGCTAAGAAAATAGATCTTAAACACTCTTTTCAAAAGATTTTATTTATTTGAGAGAGAGAAAGAGTTGGAGGGAAGGGGAGAGGGAGAGAGAATTCTAAGTGGACTCCACATTGAGCACAGAGCCCTATGCAGGGCTTGATCACAACCCTGAGATCATGACCTGAGCCGAAACCAAGAGTCAGTCACCCAACCAACTGCACCACCCAGGCAACCTGATCTTAAACATTCTCATCACGAAATATGTATATATAATATATAATTATATAAGATGATGGAGGTGTGCCCTAATTGTATTGTGGTAATTATTGTGCAACATATTAAGTATATAAAATTATCACACTGGACACTTTAAATTTATGCAA
>CM053607.1:7234344-7258547 GCA_028646535.1 Procyon lotor
GAGGTCTTTTATCCATTTCGAGTTTATCTTTGTGTATGGTGTAAGAGAATGGTCGAGTTCATTCTTCTACATATAGCTGTCCAATTTTCCCAGCACCATTTATTGAAGAGACTGTCTTTTTTCCACTGGATATTTTTTCCTGTTTTTTCAAAGATTATTTGACCATAGAGTTTTGGGTCCATATATGGGCTCTCTATTCTGTTCCACTGGTCTATGTGTCTGTTTTTGTGCCAGTACCATGCTGTCTTGGTGAGCACAGCTTTGTAGTAAAGCTTCAAATCAGGCATCACACTGGTCTTCTTCAAAGGGCTGGAACGAACAATCCTAAAATTTCTATGGAACCAGAAAAGATCCTGAATTGCTAAGGAAATGTTGAAAAAGACATCCCTTTTTATTGCAGCATCTTCTATAATCTTCCGCTGGATTCTAACTTCCTGGCTCTTTTAAAATGCCCTTTGAGTTCCCACCATCTCCACGACTGAATTTTAAAGAGATGTGTAGTGGCATTCTGTCTTAACTACCTTCCAACCATGGCTTTCCACCAATATTATCTGTTTGTGGTATTTAAGGAAACAAGCACATCAAGAATATTGGGAAAGCCACTATGAGAAGCAAACCAGAGCAAGATAAGAAGCCAAGGTTTACAGATGTATATTCCATGAAATTTTAACAAAGTTCACTTGGAGAGTTTTTCAACCCTCCTAAATTATGAATGATTCACTTGTGTACCTGACCAAATTACAGAGAGTAGGTCATACATTCTGATAAGCTTCTTGGAGAGAGTTGATAAATTTTCAGTTAATGGTCACATAAGTGCAATCTATTTCATTGCTAATTTCATTTAATAAGTCACAATAAATACGTGCCTTGATTTATCCCAACCTACTCAGCTTGAGTCCTTCTATCTGGTCATACATTGTAAAACCTGTAGTAAGTAGTTTTAAGATGGCTCTGATGACCTTCAGGCCTTGGCATTAATCCCATGCCTATGTTACAAACAGATTATCCCAGTGGAGCCTAATCTAACCATACTAGTTCTTTACAAGCACAGATTTCTCTGTCTGGAGCCACAAGAGGGATTCACTGAGACAGGAAGCACAAGAACTGTCACCAGTCAGATGGAGGGGGCTATGGGTAAGGACCAATTAGTTCCTCTAGAAACTGGCAGCAATCCCATTCCAGACAACCAGCAAAGAAATGAAAACCTCAGCCCTGTAACTGCAAGAAACTCAATTCTGCCAACAACCTGAGGGATGCTGGAAACAGATTTCTTTTTTTTCTTTACAGCCTCCAGATCAGAGTTCAACCTATCTAACTTCTTGATTCTGGTCTTGTGAGATTCCAAACAAAGGACCATCTGAGCCAGTCTGGACTTCTACCTACAGAATGCTGGTAATAATTAATGTATGTGTGTGTGTTTTTATAAAGATGCTACATTTGTGAGAGTTCGTTATATAGAAGTATGAAACTTATATAGAACCAGAAGCCTAAATTATGAAATTATGATAATTCGTGCCAATAATATAAACAATATTGACAAAATAATCTGATATTTATTTAAAAGGATTTTCTTAAGAGTAAACTTCCAGACAGGGTTTAAGGCACATATTTCTACTCTGTTCTTGCACAGTTTATCTCATATTCTGTTATCTGTGAGCATTTTTATTTTACTTTTTCTTCAGTGAAACACTAGTTGTTAGTGAGCATCTTAGAAAACAAACAAACCCCAATGAGCAATGAGGATGAAATTTCCAGCAATATCTTTATATTTGATATGAAACATTCATTCCCCCTTTTTATCCGTGGTATTCTTAGTCTCTAAGACTTGCTAGAGTTCATTAAAATCAAGCCTGTTTGATTTCCATGACAACAAATCAAGGAGGCAGATCTAACTACATATAGCAGACGTGAGGCAGTGTTGCATATTGGTAAAGCTCACCGGTTCCTGAGTTGATTTGTCTGGTTTCCAATTCTGCTCTGCCAGTTATTTACTACGTGACCTTGACCAGGTTTCTTAAACCTGATGGTGTGTTCATCAGTAAAATCAAGAGAAACAACACTTGTTTCATAGAAGGTATTATAAATGTGTAATATTTTAGATACTTCCTGGAATAAAGTAAATGCTCAGTATGTTTTATAATGTTTATTTTCACAGGAGATCTACCCTAGACTAATGGGAACTCAAATGCTGCATACCTGATTCCAGACAACTTTTACTAATCTCTAAACCAGTCTTTTTCTTGTCTTCTTTTTGTCAGTAACTCTACCACTTTCCAAGTTACTCAAAGCCTCAGAATAATCAGAGGCAAAATTTTAAAGTTGACTGTCTTCTAATTGATCTCCGATTGATCCTATGTTTCTGTTAGAGTGGGCCACAGAGAGACAGGTCAGCATTGGCATATATACATATATATATATGTAGTTGCAATATGCACCCTCAGAAGCAAGAGCTCAGGAGGGACAAGGCTGATGAAGCAGATTTTGAGATGCCTCAAAGATAATACCCACCTCCCAATAACCATAGGAAGAAGTGAAAATGGGGTTCAAGTTTTAGCAAAATTTTAATCATTTGGCACTGTTGACCTTCCACCACTCAGATATGCCTTTTCCTTTTCATTCAAAAGAGGGTTTATATCTTTTCCCTTCTACTTGGAAAATTCAAAGGTGAAGTTGAGGCATAGAATGAGCTGACAGCCAAATAACTCAGAAATAGTCCCATACACAGCAGAAACCAGACAGGTCAAGGGCTAGATTGTAGGACAGAAGGGAGAAGTTCAAGGTTGAGAGGAAAAATTCTCAATATCCTGGAAATTATCCCTGGTCATAAGAAAGAGGAGAGGGAAATGGCAGATCACATTCAGGATGATGAAGTTTCTGGCAGAAAGTGACATTTATTTCTTTTGTCCAAACATCTTACTACAAAGCAAGTTCACATAGCCATCCTTGAGTTCAAGAGAACAATGGTGTAAAGTCTTCCCATAAGAAGAGGGAACTGCAGGGAGAAAACCAGAATAGTTGGTAAACAATGTGAATTCCCCAGAATTTTACCATACTTAGAATAAAGCAAACTTAGAATAATAGCATACTTAGAATAAAGCTACTCTTAAGAGAATTTAAATTTGCCATAGTAATCAATCAATTGGTTATTTTTCATAAGAAAAGGCAGGCAAACTCTGGAATAGGCTGTTATTGTCATTGTAGTTGGTTTCACAAAGAGGCATTTGGCTCTAAGATTACCAAAGCAGGGGTCTCAGGCTGAAGCCCTGCAGTTGGTGGGAAGATGGAAAATTACTCAATTCATTAGAATAGGCAGATTATAGACAACAGGTGCTAACTAGCTTGAACTAAGAACTTTACATAATGCCTGCTATGTTCATAGCCTTTCAAGACGCAAATGAAAACAAATAGACATCTGGCCTATGGACCACTGGTTTGTAAACTGTAGTCTATCAACAATTACATTGAAATATATTAGTAATTGACAGGATTTCTTTTTAATAAAATGGGCAGGCAACAAGTCACCAATGTACATGAAAAAAATATCCATGGATCTTCCACTATCAAATGGTTATGTGACCTTAACTAAATAACTAATACCTTCTTTATTCTGTTTTCAACTAGATGGCAAAATAGTGTTACCACGTTCATGGGGACATTACGCTTTGGACATATATCATTTTTGGACAGCTCTTTAAATTGGGTACTTATTATTCTACCATGAGATCAAAACTAGTAAATCATACTACTACTCTACTATTAGGATGATATAGAATACCATTAGCTATTTATGACCCTAACATTAGAAAAGAAAGTGAGCAGCCAGCATTAATGCTTAACGTGATGAGAGTCATCATTCAGCACTGTCCTGGTAATTCCCATATGCTCACAGTATTTGAGAAAGCCTTAGACATACCCCATGCTATCCAAAACATTTCCTTGAGAAACTATCAGCAACATATGAGGGTTTGTATCAGTAGGATTTTAAAAATACACATCAGACCTTTTTTCAACATAATTTGCATATCATAAAATCCATCTTTTAGACTATACAATTCAGTAGACTTTTTAAGATAGTCACAGAGTCACGCAACCATCACTACTATCTAATTCCAGAATAGCACAAACAAGTGACAATGAATGGGAAACTAATGTGGACATTAACAACAACAAATACATGGATTTGTTATCTATATATGTAGAGAGAGAGAGAATCTAAATAAATCCACTGAATAATTAAATGCAATCTGCAGAGGGATCTGCAGTTTTCATCAGGAAAAGATTAAAAGTCTCCTAAGCATCTATATAATCTAGAGAATTGTAGCTTCTTGATTTTTTTTATTTTTATTTTTTAGGTTTTTATATATTTATTTGGCAGAGAGAGAGAGAGAGAGAGAGATCACAAGCAGGCAGAGAGGCAGGCAGAGAGAGGGGGAAGCAGGCTCCCCGCTGAGAGCCCAATGTGAGACTCGATCCCAGGACCCTGAGATCATGACCTGAGCCAAAGGTAGAGGCTTTAACCCACTGAGCTACCCAGGAGCCCCGCTTCTTGATTTTTAAAATCATTTGCTATAGTCTAATGACTAGATTCAAAATGAAGATTTTAAATAACAGAAACTGCATTCATAGCTCTTCAGTTCAATAGTTAGAGGTTTTGATGACAATTCATATGAACTCTGATTTGTTGTCTGTTAAACTAAAGCTATGTCTGCAAGATGCCAGCAGAGCCAGATAAAAAGTCAAATTCCAGCTCAAAAACGCCATACCCAGAATGACTGACTTTTTACAAATTAATTAGGGATTATTTTACATTACATTATGGTGAGTAGATCTTTGATGTTTCACTGGGAATAATCCAGCTATTTAAAATGTTCTTCAAGCTATTCTTAAATCCACAAATTAATTTATATATATTTACCTTAATTTATATATTTTTATAATTTATTTTACATATATATATAGAGAGAGAGAGAGAGAGAGAGACAAGACATCACAAATCTCTATTCCTCAGTTGTGAGTAGTTGGTAGACTTACTTGAAGGGAAGGAACCAGTTATATTGTTTTATGTACAAACTTCTGCTAAAGTGAGGAGCAGACGGAATGAAAGTCTTGGAGTGAGTAAAACCATTCAGGCCATAGGGAATTATCATGAGAAACTGGGGCAGGCTGCCCTCTCTGGACCTGGAGGACTTTCCCTGTCTTTCCATCTTCTCTCTCCTCTTAAAAAATCAAGGCTGACATGTGTTAATTTTATTTTTTTCACATTTTAAGATATCCCTCCTCATTATGGCCACATTGATTCCTCCCCCTATGATTTAATATGCATTACTTTTTGTTATTGTACTTGACCTCACCACCCTTCCCGATTATAAGACACGCAATGCCCAATCTGTTCTTCCATTGGCATAGGCCATAGACCCTGTCATCATTCCTGACACCTCTGATTCACACCCCACACTCCAGAATACCTGAGGATAGTGGGCAGATCCACCTTCAGGAGAGAATTTAACTACCTCCTACTTCTTCCACTGCTACCAGTCAGGTCTAACTTTATCACTTCCTGTCTCTCAGGTGTTTCCTCCTCACACATACCCACAACCTTTCCTATTCTGAAAATAGCAAGAGGGTGACTCTGTTCAAATATTCTCATCCTATGTAACCTCAGGGTGGCTCAAATTTTCTTGAGGATCTTTGCATCCCACTCAAAGAAAAAGTCAAAATGTTCTACCAATGGCCAGTTAGATCTCACCTGGCCTGTTCCCCCACCAAGTATCTCTGCTCCCCCGTCCGCCTTCCTCCTCTGTGATCTCTCAATTCCAGCCTCTTTGCCCTTCTTGATACTTCCGGAAGTCACAAAGTGTCCCCGTCTCCAGGCATTTGTACCATGACTCACATCCCTACTTCCACTAAAATGGAAGATTTTCACTAAAATGGTTGAGGTCTTCTGCAGCCCTTCTCTCCAAAACAGCACTCCCTGCCCTCTAGCGTGGTCACACTCCATAGCATCGGGATCCTCCCCCCACACACGATTGTTCCCATGTCAGGACTCGTAATGCCATACACGTGCTGAGAGGGTAGAACAGGCTTACTCCTCACAGGACAGAGCTGTCTGGGGAGAGCAGGGCCAGTTTGCTAAGCAGGTCAGAGTGGCCGGAGATGGCAAGGAAAGGAGACAGGCTGGTAGTCGAGAAATGAGGCTCCAGTGAGCATTTCGGCAATGGCAGAAACATAGGCGCCAAAGGACGGAACAGCGGTTTCCAGTCAGTTTGGCTGCATGTGGGGCAGAGAGGAAGGTTGTGATGAGGCTTGAAAGCTTTGGGCAGTCAAAGAAGAAGCTGAAGTCAGGTGCCTGATTGTGCTCTCTACCTACTTTACCTGGCCCAGTCTCCATCACCACGGAACAGACTATTCACTCTTCCTATCTATCTTATTTTATTGTTAGTCTCCTCAATTAGAGAGAATGTAAGTTGGATTTAAAGACAAATGTATTTTTCTCTTTGGCCCACTGTGTTATACTCACGGGATTATATTCTAGGAAAGGACTTGGCACACAATAAGAACTCAATCAGTATTCATCATATGAATAAATTCATTTTTGCTTCTTCTATATAACAAGTATCCCACACTTACTAATAGCTAAATATTTGCTGAGTGGAAGAACAAACTGCAGTGTAAATTCTGACAAAGTATATCAAAATGCTCACTCTAAATTAATACAGTAATATTACCGTTGTAGGTACCCTAACCACTCTGATGTCAGCTGACAAACAAAATCTTAGGAAAAAAAGCAGAACATCAAAGCGCACTATTATTAAAATTAATAAATCTGCATGTGAGCTATTTTTCAATAACTCCATAAATACTATGATTTATAGATTTCTAATTAAGTTAATATTATGTACAATTCTTAAATAAATGGGGCAGATGATTTGAAATTTCCCATTGTGTATCTGATCTACTGCAAACCCAGGAACCTTATGCAAGGTGGATATTATCTGATCAGCAGTAATGAACTCAGTCTCTGTGCCCTGACACATCTTGGCCAGTAAATAGTTCACAGTAATTGTACAATAGCATTTCGGTTGATTATTTTTTATTTATTTTCACTTCCTTTTACATCAAAATGTATATATATTTTTAAGTATCCACAAGTTGTAAATAAGGTAAAGGAAAGACAGCAGTCATGAAGTATTTTAAGATTCGCCTTGGGATATTTTAATTTCTAAGGGAATGTTACTTTGTGTGACTTACAATCTGCTGTTGATTAAAGTTCTAGATGTATGCAGTTATTAAATTATAGATTTTTGTCAGGAGAGATGCAGATGTTATCTCTGAACAGAAAAGAACACCCCTGAAGTAATGGTTTTATTGTCTTATGAAATATGGAATATTAACCTATAAAATGTAAGAATTAGAAAGTCCTATAGAATAACAATATTATTTTAATACCTTTTTCCTTTTCAAACACCTGTATATACTCAGTTTCTCATATATTCTTTGAATCAGCTTTACAGACCTGCTACTTCCCTTATTTATGAAAAAAATAATTTTGGACACATAGTAATTTTTTACTTCTATGACAGTCGTGTTCACTTTTTAACTTTTGAAAATTATGCTTTGATTCATCATTTGGATGCCTGAACAATAAGAACAACAAATAACTGTAGCAGTGAAAAGAACCCAATACCTTAGCTACCAGCCAGAGGACATAATTTGAAACTAGCTTTTTCAAAAAGAGAGTATTTAAGATTCCAAGGCACTCATAAAATCTCAGAACGCCATCCACAAGTTCTAGAATTTAAATGCAATAGTCCATGGCTGGGTGGTGTCTAATGTAAGGGGCTGAGCAGCTCCATCACTTCTATAACCATAAAAATACATTTTTTGATGAATTCCCAGTATTTGACAAATAAAATCATTTAGCTGCCCGTGCTAGAGAGGTTTGACTTTCAAATCAAAATGCCAGTTATTTTCTGACAATAAACACCTCTTATGCTTCTTTTCCTTTAGCAAATTTTCTGAAAGAATTTTAGCCTCCCAGGGGCACCTGGGTGGCTCAGTCGTTAAGCGTCTACCTTCAGCTCAGGTCATGATCCCAGGGTCCTGGGATCGAGCCCCACATCGGGCTCTCTGCTCAGCAGGAGGCCTGCTTCTCCCGCTACCATTCCCTCTGCTTGTGTTCCCTCTCTCACTGTGTTTCTCTCTGTCAAATAAATAAAATCTTTAAAAAAAAAAAAAAAAAGAATTTTAGCCTCCCAAATATATCCCATGTAACAGACCAGGCCATGGTCGAGTCAGACAGGTAACAGTGGTAGGTAATAAACTGAAGAAGGTAATCATCGGGGATAGCTAATACTGTAGAGCGGGTGGAAATGGTGTCACACACAAGTCACCTCTGCTATGTATATTATTACATCTTCCCACTAATGGAACCAAACCCACACACACTCAGGAAGGATCTCAGTCTCTGTCAAAACTAACTTTTGAAAAAAATAAACAGGACCTCATCTGAGGCCCAGTCTGATCGAAATCAGTATCTTGTAAGGGCTTCCAAGCATTTTAACCCTTACTCATCGTGTTGAAATGCTTGTTTTTCCCATTACAGTTATTTGGAGCAACCAAGTCATCTGTGGAAAGTTTTGGGAGGCCAGGAAACGTCAAAGCTGACAGTCACTTGCTCCCAGGCCTGACATACACCCAGCTGTGCACACTGTTTCTCATCTCCACCCCCATCCCTGCCTGCTTTTCCCTCTGAGATGACACTGTACCTAAGTCCACATTCATAAAAACGTAACTATTGTCCTTCCCACACTTGGCTGCTAAAAATATCCTTACATGCTTCCTTCCCTCGAGGCATCCAAATAATCATTCCCTAATCAATTTTGTTGTAAAGTAAATCCTATGCATGATTACTTGGTTGTTAGGATATCTCAAGTCCAAATGAGATTTTGAAATTGGGATGTCCCATGACTTTCTGCCTCCCACGTCCCTGCACCAGTCTTTAATACTTGTGGCTTTCCATATATGTCCTTCAACAGTGGCCATTTCATTTAGCCATTAATTGGATAGGAGAGGATGAGGAGAGGAGGAGACAAATGGATGCTTTATTTTCCATTTTTCATGTCTCCTTTTTATAAGAAATTCTTCCAATAAAATAATGTTAGGTAAGGAAAAATGTTTGGGGATGTAAAATTCTAAAGAATCAGTTGATGTGTAAAAGATATAGTAACTCTAAGCTTGTTGGGCAAAACATAATTATTCTCAACTGCCTAATAACGAATTTCTTCCTTTGTTTAAATTCATGTAGTTTGGGAGCAACTTCCCTCTTCTCAACTTTAGGAATCAGGAACCTAGAGGTGTGAGTATATAAGATTCTTCAGCTAATTTAATCATCTATTTCAGAGAATTATTATCAAATAAAAGTCATTACAGTCTCATAGCATAGGTATTTTGTAGTTTCTTTAGTTAATAAAATTAGATTAAAAGTACACAAAATAACTGCACTTTTATTTAATGGTTGTAAATAGGGGTGAATACGTGACTTACTCATGAAAAATTCAATGTACGGTAATCCAATGAACAAAGAAATGATAGCATTATTGTTGAATTTAAAATAAAAAGAATGTACTATATTTTATTTAAAAAATTTCCTTTGTACATTTGAAATATCCCCAGTTTTTCAGTAATCTAGCTCAAAGGAGAGATTTATATGTTGTTTAATCATTTTAAGGGGTATCTTCGACATGGATTTCTTTGGCAACATCTTTTCTAAAGCTCCCATTGCCTATGGAAAATGTTCTAAAATTGTATTTATTTCATGTCCTTGATGAGGAACAAATTCCTTCATCTACCCAATTTTAAAAACCATCTTTCCTTTTTGCAGAGAGTACTCAAAATATGAAATGGCTTTTTCATTGTCTTTTCTCATAGTGTGACATCCCAATATCCCAGAGAGAAATGCTAGCTATTTAAGCAATCCTGTCATATTTGAAAAATGAGCCCTTGCCTTAGTTACTCAAAGAAAGGGAAGGATTTGTCACCTACCAGTGCTCCTTTATCATGGTACCTCTGGACCATTCATCTTGTTGCTTGTCAACTGCTTTTTCAAATAGAGTCCTTGTAATTACCAAATGACAATTATGGTTTTAATTGAGTGTGGGGGATGTTGAATGTCTGTTGCTATAAATGAGTTGAACTTTTCCTGATCTTAGTTACATTTTGTACAGGCAAAAAGTATGCCTGTGAATTATGCACATTAAATGTGGTCAGAAGCAAGTTACTTTAATAGGGGTGAGTAATTTTTCTACTTACCTATTTCTAATCAACCATGTATTGAGAACTATGCTAATGAAGAGAATAATGATCAACAACAAAAAAAGAAAGTATTAAATTAGCTTTTGATTAATGAATGATATCTTTCAGTGGATGACTGCTATAGGCCCTTGAAAGAGCTAAAGCTTTAGAAACGTTATGTAAAGCTTAACTTAGCCAGATGTTGGCTCTATGGTCTTGGGGATGTTGTATACTTAAGCAATACTTCCTGTCCCCTGTACCAATCCCATATGAGATTCTCTTGTGGTTACAACCAAATAATAATTATGTAAATGTGACTGGGCTCCCCACAAAGGCATTCATAATGGTCTAGTTTGGGAAAATGCAGACTTTAATAGTTCAAAGGTTCTTACAAGTGAGGTAAAGGCCCCTGTGTTTGATTCTTCCACCTAAAAACAAAACAAAAAACAAAAAAAAATATGATAATCTCTAATGCTACCATCCTATCTCTTTCCTTCCAAACTATTCATCCTTGAGCTCCCAGTTAAAAGATCATAACCTAAAAGAAGACCTTCCTTGAATCTCAGCCCCTCACACATACATGCACCTAGGTCCTCCAAAGCCATAGTGACCTGAATCATTTATTCTTAGCACTTACTGCACTTGCAAAATATCTATGCGTCCAATTAGTTGATACATATTTGTTTTTCTCTTCCACAATATTGTAAGCCATGTAGGGACATGGATCTTATCTTTCCTTTTGCTTATTATCATATCTTAAATATCTACCAGAGGACTGAGCACATAATAAAGAATTCAATAAATACTTTTTGAGTGAGAAATTAACTGAATGAGTTAATGAATAAAAATCAATGGCCTTTACTCCAACTTTGAGATATAAAGATACTTAATGCTCAACAATACTCAACACTTCTAAGGCACAACTCTGACCTTTTTCTCATCCTACATGTTAACACTCCCTGTCTTCTCTTTCTTTCCTGGTTTCTTACTCTCTTATCTAAAAAATATAGATATTTGCCAAACGTCTGCCTTACTTCTCTTTTTACTTTCCATCTACACAGTTTCTCTCTGTGATTTCATTCATATCCAAAGCTTTATCTCCACCTGCTGATGACTTGAGAATATTTATCTGCAACTGGGGCCTTTAAGGGTAAAGGGAGTTTCAGTTTATTCATTCATACTATGGAGCATTTGAACTGGGTTATCTCTATGACCTCCTTCTCCTCCAGAACAATACCTCCAATTCAACATGTTTAACATGGACTGCTTCCTAAAACTAATGTCACTCAGTTGCCCTCTGATCTCAACAGTGATGCCATTCTCCATTGTGTGCCACACTGGATTTGAGGCTCTCTTTTGGCCTTTTTTTTTTTTTTAATTTGAGTATAGCTGACACAATATTATGAGTTTCAGGTGTGCAACACAGTGATTCAACAAGGCTACACATTATGCTGTGCTTACCGCAAGTGTGGCTACCATCTGTCTCAATGCAACACTATTACAGTATCATTGACTATACTTCTTAAGTTGTGCCTTTTTGTCCCATGACTTATTCATTCCAAAGCTGGAATGTGGTCTTGAAACCACAGCCATAGTAAACATGCTGCAAAATCACCTAGCAAAATACAGCCCATAATTATACGTATGTGTTTTTAAAACTCTAAAATTTCCTGAATAGAATACTAATGCCTGTACTATAGATTTGCCCAGATTCCATCATATTTTGCAAAGCTTATAAACTGAAAAAATAACTAGAAACACAGATACCTGGGGTGGAAGTGTAACACTATCTTTTCTTTGTCAGTATTGTTTTCAACCTAGACAGTCTATCTGTCTGTTGTGAGTGCCAGGACATGATCCATTTTCAGAGAGAGCATTCCGTGAACTCGACTATCTCTAACATCGTAATTCTAGGCCCTAGCAAAATATCCCCGTTTCCAAAGTTACTCAAATTTCGAAGTTGAAAATTAAACTAAAATTTAAGCAATGTCCTATAACTCTACCTATTGCTAATGTAAAATAAGTAAATCTAAAATTAACAAATGTGCCAATCTTTTTTAAAAGTTATTTCTGGGGTGCCTGGGTAGCTCAGTCAGTTAAGTATTTGACTTTGGCTCAGGTCATGATCTCAGGGTCCTGGGATGGAGCCTTGCATGACATCAGGCTCCCTGCTCTGTGGGGAGTCTGCTTCTCCCTCTCCCCCCTCCCTCTTTCTTTCTCGCTCTCTGCCCCTCCCCCACCCTGGCTCATTCTCTTTCTCAAAAATAAATAAAATCTCTAAAAATAATAATAACAAAACTTATTTCAAAGACCCTATAAACAATTATACGTATCAATCCATGATGATACCACAGAAATTCAGAATTTGGTGGTTCTCTGGAAAAACTAGTTCTGCCTCTAAAAAATTTTAAATAGGAAAAAAGGGAGGGTTATGTGGAGTTCAGTTTTAAGTAATTAATTCTAACCGTAAGTTAGTGTAGATTAAGTACATTTTGGAGTTAAGACTTAATAGTGTGTAGTATGTTAAGATTAAGTGCTATAAGATATGGGGCAACATATTAAAGTCAAGCTAAATCTTGGTCTAAGGAGTTTTTAGGACGTGTTGCGAGGACCGCCGTT
The DNA here is from genome assembly GCA_028646535.1 of Procyon lotor. Lineage (NCBI taxonomy): Eukaryota > Metazoa > Chordata > Mammalia > Carnivora > Procyonidae > Procyon > Procyon lotor. The sequence continues at coordinate 7,247,254 of CM053607.1, forward strand.
CCTCCATGACAGGCTTCATTTTAACCCAGAAAAAAGACAGGCCTAGGGTACTGTCGTGCAACTATTCCTGGAATTTAGATTCTTCCGCTTCCCTGTGTGACACCTAGCCCCTGAGTTGCTCAAGTGCACCAATGAAATGCATAGATTTAGGTAATTGCCATATAAAGAATAAGGAACTCGCGGAACTCACCTACGTGTGTAGTGACATATGAGCTTGTTTACTCGAGTGCATAAAAATGCTGCGAAGGGGAGAGGCAGGGCTTCCTGCCTTAGCGCTGCGTCGTGTGTGCCGGTGAGAGCCCCAGCTAGCTGGAAATAAATCCTCTTGCTGTTGCATCCAGCCTGCCTTTTGTGGGTTCTTTTGGGGAGGGTCTTGATCTGAACATAACAGGTTACAACTTACTAGAAATCATAATTGTTAATAAAATGCTATCTGAAACTTGAAAATAGGACTAAAATTGATGTGGTCTCAATATTACAATGACAAATAGTCAAATAGGCCCAGCCTAATATTAGCTAATCATCTAGTGTAAAATTGGTTGAATTATTGATTAATATTTATCAGACCAAGACTACATAAAGTTAGTCTTATAGAAGATTAATAAGTTAAAAGTGAGTTTGGCTGCTAGAGAGGCAAAGAATTTTCACCTGATAGAAAAGACAATAAAGGCTATAATTTTATTGCTCTATAGGACATTAACCAGTTTTGTATCTTATCCAGCAATCTTATTCTAGTAATCTGTCCAACTTCTCTTTTCAATGGGATTTACCACCCTAATGGTTTCTTCAGTAATACATAACCATCTGAAACATGCTTTTTATAAATTTGAATGCAAATCATGTTGTTAATCTCTGAAATTTATACCTTAACATAATTACTACAAAACATTCTCCAGAATTTAGGTGATTCCAATGAGGCAAACAAGTCACATTCAGGCCATTGAGTCTAGCTGATTAACCCATCCTTGTACGCAATTCTGCCCGTTAGCCTACTAAAGAAAATAATGATCAGAACTCTGAAAAGATTCCTCAGCTATGCCTGCTTTTGTGGGCACAGAATGTATTATCTGTGTACCTAAATTGTTTCCCTCTCCGAAATAGAGCTGTTGGTGTAAGTGCCAGTGAATTCCATATAACAACAGTAGAAAGCATGCATACTCCATCCAACAGATTGTTAAGGTCATAGGAAGAGCCCCGACTGGAATGGCAGTGTATGAGATGAGCCACACGGTGCCTGGAATCCTCTAAGACAAGTTATTTAAGTTCTGCAGAGACAAATGAGAGATTCTGCACTGGTTCTAAACTTAATCTGTTATGGTGACATTTTAATTTTGTGAAGATATGCATCGTCTTTGTTAACTAGTTAAGATAATTAGAACTATATTAGTGATGCCATTAATGATGAATTGTAACCCACGGCTAGTGAATAAAAGAAATCAAGAAAAGTTTATAAATTTGAGTAAGCATAATTTTTTACAATAAACCTTTGCTTGTTTATTTTCTTTTTCTACTTTATTTTTTAAGTTCTGTTGATGTATAATTGACAAATAAAATTGGAAGATATTTAAAGAGTGCGTTATGGTGGGGCACCTGGGTGGCTCAGTCAGTTAAGCATCCAACTCTTGGTTCAGCTCAGGTCATCATCTCAGGATTGTGAGATCAAGTCCTACCTCAGCCTCTGCCCTCAGTGTGGAGCCTGTTTGGGATTCTCTCTCTGCCCTTCCCTGCTAATATGGGCATACACATGCTCTCTCTTTCTAAGAAATTTAAAAATAAAAATTATAGTATGCATCATGGTGATTTGTTATCTGTATATATTGTAAATTGATGTGCAACATCTACTTAATTAACACATCCATCACTTTATTTACTTATTTTATTTTATTTTTTTGGTGAGACCATTTAAGTTCTACTCTCTTACCAAATTTGAATTATATAATATAGTGTTATAAACTATAACCATCGTGTTTTACATGGGACTCTCATCTATAGCATCCATTTTATACCTGAAAGTTTACACCCTTTAACCAACTTCTCCCTATTTTCCCCACCCTCCAGCCCCTAGCAACCACTTTTCTACTCTCTGTGTCTAGGAGTTTGACTTTTTTTTTTAGATTCCATGGATACAAGGCAGTATTTGTCTTTCTTTTTCTGGCTAATTTTATTTAGCAATACCCTCAAGGTCCATTTGTATTATCACAAATGGGAGAATTTCCCTCTTTCTCATGGTTGAATAATATTCCACAATGTGTGTTGTGTGTGTGTGTGTGTGTGTGTGTGTGTGACGTCTTCTTTATCCATTCATCCATTGATGGATACTTAGGTTGTCTCCATGTCTTAGCTATTATAAATAATGCTTCAATGAATGTAAGGGTGCAGATATATCTTTTGGATCCTAATTTCATTTCCTTTGGATAAATACCCAGAAGTGGAATTACTGGATCATAGGGTAGTTCTATTTCTAATTCTAAGGAACCTCCAAATTGCCTTCCACGGTGGCTACACTAGTTTACATTCCCACCAACAGTGGCAAGTGTTCCCTTTACTCCACATCCTTACCAATTCTTGTTGCCTTTTCTTCTGGATGACAGCTATTCTAACAGGTGTAAAGTGATACTCCATTGTGGCTTTGATTTGCATTTCCTTGATGATTAGTGATATTGAGCACTTCTTCATGTATCTGCCTGTCATTTCTGTCTTCTTTAGAAAAATATCTGTTCAGTTCCTCTGGCCATTTTAAGATTTTATTAACTTATTTGAGAAAAAGAGCATGAATTGAGGGGAAGGGGTAGAAGGAGAGGGACAAGCAGAATCCTTGCTAAGCATGCAGTTCAACACAGGGCCGATCCCAGGACTCTGAGATCATGATCTGCCAAAGTTAGATGCTGAAGTCAGACACAACCAACTGAGACACACAGGTGCCCCTGTCCATTTTTTTTTTTTTAAAGATTTTATTTATTTGACAGAGAGAAACACAGCGAGAGAGGGAACACAAGCAGAGGAAAAGGTAGCCGGAGAAGCAGGCTTCCTGCAGAGCAGAGAGCCCGATGCAGGGCTCGATCCCAGGACCCTGGGATCTGACCTGGGCCAAAGGCAGACGCTTAAAGACTGAGCCACCCAGGCGCCCCGCCCCTGTCCATTTTTTAATCAGATTGTTTTTTGCTATTGAGTTGTATGAGTTTTTCATATATTTCAGATATTAACTCTTTATAGATAAATGATTTTCAAATATGTTCTTCATTTTGTAGTTTGCCTTTTCATTTTGTTGATAGTTTCCTCTGCTGTGCAGAGATGTTTTTGGTTTGATGTAGTCCCACTTGTTTATTTTTGCTTTTAGTGTCAAATCCAAAAAGTCATTGTCAGTACCAATGTCGAGAAGTTTACCAACTATGTTTTCTTCTAGGAGTTTTATGGTTTCAGATCCTGTATTCAAGTCTTTCACCAATTCTCAGTTGATTTTTACATATGGTGAAAGATGGTAGTCCAGTTTCATTCTCTTGCATGGGACTGTCCAGTTTTCCCAACACTATTTATTGGAGAAATTATCATTTCCTCACTGTATATTCTTGGCTCTGATTAGCCTTTCAAAAATGAAAGTTTTTAAAATAACTAATTTTATTGTATGTTGTAGCCTTATGTTTATAAATCAACAATCTTCATGACCATTAAAGCAAATCTTTTGCTGTTACAAATAAAACTTCTTGTTTTACTTGGTATACAGTCTTAGAAAGGAGCTCAACCTTATGATAAGAAATATAACAAATACATATATATTTAATTTAAATTTTATAAGATATAAAATGTTGGATAACTATAATATCTACCATATATGTAAATGACTATCATATCTATATTATATATAAAATAACTAACTCAAGATTTGACTTTTCAAAACACCTATGTCAACCATCTCCTATTTCTTCAAGATTATTTATTAACAACCATTAAGCTAGCTGGAAAAGACAGGCTCTGCTTCCACTAATTTTCTATACAAGGCAAAATTAAACAGGATATACATATAATTTTCCAATTCTCAGCTTATTGTTAAAAAAAAAAATCTGTTTCCCAAAACACAGCACACACTTGTGTATGTGTGTGAAAATGTTACTATCCACATGTGGTAAAAGATATAGTCATAGAAACCTACGCTGATTTATGAGATAAAACATCTACATCACATCTAACAGGGCTCATAAACTTCTAAAAGGAAAGTCATATTCTTCTATTTCCCTGTAACTATTTAGCAAGCAGAGAAAAAAAAATAGCATTTTTATAAATGTTAAAATTTTTATTTTTACCCTATTAACCATATATCAAATACAAACAAAATGCCAAAGTTACATATACATTTTTTTACATGTCTAGATAGAATATCATTTGGAGACAACTCATCTGAAGATATCCATACCTCTCCACTTCTACACCAAAATCTCCTAGCATGAAATTCCATGCTCTGATTATTCTATTCCTTTCCTAACCCTGCCTATTTCTTTCATGTGTAAGGCCTCTTCCAACTTCAAAAGAATGCATATGATTCATCTAGGGAAATAGAGAAGAATAAGAATCAAGTCCAAGGGCACTGAGGAATTAACTAGGATACCAAGTTGAAGGAGGAAGACAGACCTAAAACTTACCAGTTCTTGGCAGAAGTTTATTGAAATGAGAAAACATGCCATTAGTTAGCAGGTACTGTCAAATCTCATTTATAAAGACTTAATGAATTTGTTATTTATAATCATGCAAAGACTAAAGGAAAATATACCCCGTTATGCATGGGGAAAACAGACTCAACTAGCAAAAGGATAAAATCAACAAGACTGGAAGACATTCAAGAAGCAAATCTCTTTCAAGCACCTCAATAGCATCCACCTTTTAAATAAATGTTCTGTACTGTTACGTAAAGCACACCAATGACCAGCCATGCTTACCTGATGCTTTGATATGTAAATCATGATTCAACCACCATCATTCATTAGAACAGGACTTCAACAAGGCAATAAACTGTTGCTAGTAATCTTATCTAAATAACATGCAGTTAAATATAAAAATGGTGAAATCTAAATGTTAAATCCATTTAATAGAGGTCTTAATGAAAACATATTTTTTTTAATAAAACACTTAAAACTTTTTAAAGATTTATATATTATTTGAGGGAGAGAGTAGTGGGGTTGGGGGAGAGGGAGAAGGAGAAAGAATCTCAAGCAGACTCCATCTCATGACCTGAGCTGAAACCAAGAGTCAGACACTCAATTGACTCTGACTCCCAGGAACCTCTTAAAAAACATTTTTAATATCACCTAAATAATACATCTACCTGTAAAAACATTAAAAAATAATTATAGTATTCCGAGAAAAGTAAAAATTCACTGAAACCACACAATTCTGTAGTTTCTGTGAGAAATTCTGAAAAGTCCTGACATGAATTTGTACATACTTATCATTCATTCCATTAATGTAATGTTTACATGTTTTACAATTAAAAAATTAGTGGATTTGGTCATGGTATGTTGCCCAAAGCACTTCTTGAAGTGTTAACTAATATGATACTACCCTTCTGACATGTAAAACCTATACAGAACTTTTAAACACATCTGGTCCCAGAGACTTCCAGTAAGGGATCATAGAGTGACATATAATCAGATATATAATTTTATATAATTGGGATATTATCATACCTGATTCTTTTTACATTATTAATCTCTGAGGTATTTACACTAGTCTCAGCTATATGTATAGAGTCTTTATCTAATACAGATAAATTTTTTAATTTTAATCTTGTTAAAATATTTCTCTCTGCAGAATATATTTAATTCTAATCATTGGAAGTATTTTTGTCATTAATATACAATGGACAAAGGAAAAAAAAAGAGGAGAAATTTCATGTGTTAGAAAAGTATTTTAAATCCTACACCTGGGTAAGTATGGAACCTGAATAAATTGTGAAAATCTTGTAGAGACCTAGTCATTCTTCAGATTAAAATCTAAGATTTCATAAAATACTTGATTATCATTTCTTGATAAAAAGTGGCTGAGGGAAACAAAAAGGCAAAGTTTGCAATAATGATGGCATAAAGAGGTCTGACAATTTAACCATGAGGTAATAATTACAAAACTTGAACAATACTGAATAGAGTGAAAGCAACAGAAAATGGCCAAAGTGAAGAGAAACTTGAAAAGAGTTTATACCTGAAAAATACCTAGTTCACTAAAAATTGTGGGTTTATGGATTTTTAACCTGGGAGCAATTCCTTCATTCACTCACTTGTGACAACTGCAGTCTTACACTTCGAAGTAGTCAATGATAAAGCTCAAGGCATTAAACCAGATGAACAGAATGTTAAAGGAATATATCCCAGAAGCAAGATAACCTCAGAAGATCGGAGGTAAAAAATCTGGGTAAAATGCTCCTGGCCACCCAACTCTCACCATCTCCCTGGCCGAATGTTAAACTATACAAATGCATAGGAAACCCAGAGGGCCCTGCAGTAAAGAAGACAGAAAGTGGAGAATGGTCAATCCTAAAAGACAGACTCTCTCCTGGTTATGTTTGCAAGTTTTCTTCTATACCCAGCTCAGTGCCTGGCATATAGTTCCTCAAGAAATGAGGTCATGACTGAAGTCATTACCAATGCATCTAGAGAACATGAATGCTCCAGTAAGCACATTAGAGACTAGTGTACCAACAAAGCTGTAAATAACAAGACAAAAATAAATAAGGCAATAATAACTATATAAAAAACAAATAGCATTTACTTACACACAATAACATAACAACCAAACAGTCTACAGAATTTGTTTGGATCCATAGTACGAATACAAAGCACTGCCTACTCCCTGACGATTTTATGCACACTCCTGACTGGATCAGTTGTTCTCTAGAAGGTTTCATTTTGTGCATTTGTCTGTTTCCTTATAGTATATTTTTACTTGTCCTTTAGTTTCTATATTTTCTATAAATGGAAAATGAATTCTAAAAGCTTGGTTTGATCTAGTGCTACCATATTTTAGCATAGGAGTTGCTATATAATTCATATTATATCATACCAAGAGGAATATGACATCTGGTTTTCCTACTAAAATTAAGATAAATTGGTAGTTTCAGACCGTCTCATTGTAAAATTCCCATTAACACTTCACCAAATGGTTTATCTACCTGTGACCAAGGCCAAAGCCAAAAATATGATTTTCTAATTTGAGCATTCCTTTCACATTTATTAGATGAAATTGTTCTGTAAAGAAGTACTTTTACTAATCAATTAGATTATTTAGTCAATTTTACACACAATTCTTATAGAAAAGTTAGGGCAAATGCTTAATTTCTTCTATATAATTGTCAAATTTCTTCTTTTTTTTAAAATTTTATTTATTTGACAGAGAGAGAGAAATCACAAGTAGGCAGAGCGGCAGGCAGAGAGACAGGGGGAGGCAGGCTCCCCACTGAGCAGAGATCCCAAGACCCTGAGATCATGACCTGAGCCGAAGGCAGAGGCTTTAACCCAATAAGCCACCCAGGCCCCCTACATAATTGTCAAATTTCTAAGAGTTGGTTTTCTTGCCTACTCCTTTTCCTCCCATTTTGTTATTTCTATACTTTTCCATGTCTGTAATCCCTATAAGAAACTGTCATCTTTATCCTATCTTTTAATTCTACAAATAGATACATTTGATGGTTATCTCCAGACTCCATACCAGTTTCTGCAGTTGTTTTGTGATTGGCTAAAAGAGCCTTGTGACTGGTCCCCCATGAATGTCCCTGAGTTCTTAATTGCTTATTTTCCTGTGATCCTTTATCTGAATTTCAAATTTTGGCTAGATATAAAATCTTTGGTTCACATTTCCTTCCTTTATATATTTTATAAAACTGTTGTTATATCATATTCTAGCATAACATTTTTACTTTTGATATTTCATTTCTTATAAATTATTTAATCATTTTGCCAAAAGAGCTGAAGTTGTTTATTTTTTTTAAATCTATAAAGTTCAATGTTTGTCAAGGTTGACCAATCTGGGACATTATTATAAATTATGAGATGTGTCTTGTCAATAAATATGTTGTTGGTTCACGTCAGTAAATTTTGGTCTGTTTTTTGCACAGAAATAGCTACTTGAAAGATGGTTTTGTCTCTGGAAAAGGGTATTCTTTGCAAAGGAGATAAACTGATGAAAACAAACTTTTCACTTTTGAATTAGCATTTGGAGGATATCCAAAAGGTCTAGGACAGTCTTTCATTCTAGCAAAATGTCCTCAAAAAAATCAATAACTTTAGAGTAGTGCTTCTCAACCTTCCTACTACTGACATTTTGGGATGAATAATTACCCCTTGGTGAGAAGTGGGCCATCCTGTGCATTGTGGAACATTTAGCAGAATCTTTGATTTCTCTCCATTAGATGCCCATAGCACCTTCCCATTTGTGAAAAACCAAACAGTTTTCTAAATATTGCCAAGTGTACACCTCTTCTCCTCCAGGGGAACCACCGGACAGAGAGAACCAGGGATGTGCCTTTAGGACACTTTGTTACTATTTCAGAAAGATGTAAAGCGGTTCCTCACATATCAACTTAGTGAAACAAAACCTCTAAGATCTTAAGGCTTCCAACACTTTTAAGAATACTGTCCAATAGCAGCCTCACAGAGAGCTCAAGATAGAAGATGTATCTTACATATTCACAGGTATAGCTTTTGTCTGACAAAAAGTGGATTATAGGGGCACCTGGGTGGCTCAGTTGGTTAAGGGTCTGCCTTCTGCTGAGGTCATGATCCCAGGGTCTCAGGATTGAGTCCCACGGCAGGCTCCCTCTCAGCAGGGAGTCTGCTTCTCCCTCTTCCTCTGCCACTCCCCCTGCAATTGCTCGCCCTCTTTATCTCTTGAATAAATAAATAAAATCTTTTTTTAAAAGTGGATTATAGGGGCGCCTGAGTGGCTCAGTCGTTAAGCGTCTGCCTTCGTTCGGCTCAGTTCATGATCCCAGGGTCCTAGGATCGAGCCCTGCATCGGGCTCCCTGCTCGGCAGGAAGCCTGCTTCTCCCGCTACCATTCCCTCTGCTTGTGTTCCCTCTCTCACTGTGTTTCTCTCTGTCAAATAAATAAAAATCTTTAGAAAAAAAAAAGTGGATTATAACTAGTATATTTCAACATATGTAGTGTTTAAAAAAATTGTACCAACTTAAATTGAAAGTGATGAAAATGTGATAAAATCAAAAGCAAAAAAAATGAAAAAAAAAAAAAAAGGCCTTTGGACCTACAGATTTCTTCATGGAGCAGGCCAACTGAAAAAGTACTCTGTTTCAAACAGGGAAATGGAAGGAACATGTAAACAATAGCCACAGAATTACAGGGCAAAACTAAGAGTCCAGAGGACAGGGTTAAGAACCACAGAAAATCTTTACTAAGGAATAAGACTGAGCCTCAGTAAAGTAAGTGGTAATGTGTCCAGCTGGATTTCAGTGACTTCGGTGTGTCCTGGTTCTCCCTTCTTTCTCAGGAGCTTCTGTAGTAATTAACTTTTATCTGTCTGATCACTGTATATTGGGTATGTACGCATGGCCAGAGATGGGTAGGGTCAGATAACTCATGTCTTTTGTTCACTGGTCTTCAGATTGAGAAGGTCTGAATCTGAGGAATCTCATTAGCACCTAAACTTAATCTATATCATGATATTCTTGAGCTCAAATCAGCAAATGTCATAATGGGATGAGAGTTGGTGGGGCGGTAGGGGAGGATCTTGGGAAAGAAGGAGGGTACTTTGCATTCAGAAGGAATGTAAGTAATTACTGGCCATAAAAATATTGCAGTGGTTTTAAAACATAGCAGCAAATTCCTTGCAACTGCTTCTATCTTGAGGTCAGGTCTGTGACCTCTCTCCTTTAATATGGGAAGGTGTCAACTAACAGAATATGGAAGAGTAATGCTATGTGACATCTGAGAATTGGTTGTAAAAGACCATGAAGTTTCCACCTTATTTGCTGGAACATTCTCTCAGGGGGTCCTGAACCAACACACTGGAAAGGCTACGTGTAGGTTTTCTACCCAAAGTTCCAGCTAAGGTGAATTTTCAGCCATCCTTCTAAGAATGAAGTCATTTGGACCTTCCTATACCAGCCCATGGACTAACTGAATACTGCTGAGTGATTTTCCTGGTACTTCATGGTATAGAAAACTCAGCATTACTCAAATATGCAACTTACAAAATCATGACCTACAACAAAGTGGTAACTATTTGTGCCACTAAGCCTTGAAGGTAGATTTTTAGCAGCTATATATAATCAGAGCACCATGAAGTTCTGTCACCTATTTGTGTTGAAGAGATGTTCTTTGTAGAATTTTGAATTTTGATATATAGCCCTTCATTGTTCTGATTGGTTTTCAAGAGGAGTTTTGAGAAAATACAAAAGAAAAATGAAAAAAATATATATATATGCTGCTGTCATTTTCCTACCATATTCTAAATCCTTCATTTTCATTAAAAATTATTAATGCCTTTGGTAGAATAAAGTTGGCATACCGTTCAAATTTGCTGATGATCCAAAGCTGGATAAAAAAGAGCTAATGTACCATAGAACCTAATATAGAAAGAATCTGTTGGAATAAAATGATGGAATTAATCTAATGCAAAAAAGACCTTAAAAGATGGAAAAAAATTGAAGTCATTAATAGGCTAATAATGATAACCTCAAATGGTAATTGTGAGGATATCTTTTTTAAAAGTATTAGAATGGTGTCGTAGAAGCTACATCCCTGTAGGAATTAAATCTAAATTCCTTGTAAACTTTGGGTTTTTATGTAAATAAAGAGAAGCTATTCATTTATTGAATATATTGAATGCTTTACAATAATAATAGGAATTATGTCTCAGGCACCATATTAAGTGGTTCATATGGTATTTCCTATAGAAACAAACCTCGAGAAGTAGACAATAGTAGCTCTAGTTAACATTAATCTAATGTTCCCGAAAGGAAAAAGATTTGCTTATAGCTAATATCTGGTAAATGTCTGAGCCAGAGAAAGTCCATCACACTCCCAAGAACATACAGTTCCTATCACTCTATTCTGGTGACTAAGACACAGTCCTTGCTCTCTAGAAGGTCACAGTGTTTTTCTAGGGACAGAGAATAATTACAGCAATTACAATGCAATGTAAGGAGTGCAATGGTAGACTCTGAAGTTTAAGCTGTGGGAGCATAAATGATCACACCAAACTTTGCATCTCTTAGGACATCCACTGAGATAAGGTGATACTTGATCAAGTCTAGAAAGATAAACAAACCTAGCTATAAGGCAGGTGGGGAGAGAGG
>CM053607.1:7265091-7330001 GCA_028646535.1 Procyon lotor
CTTTCTGACTTTGCAGTTCTTCCCACTAAATGTAGAGAGAATATTTCTTGGCCTCTTGACTTTGGCCATGTGACTTGCTTTTGCCAGTAAAATGAAGACCAAGTGACTGGTATTAGAAGCACCAGTTCTGAGTCTAAACCATAAGAACTCTGTATCTTTCTGCTTGATCTCTTGCTTGGCCATTATCATGGCCAATATCAATAGCTTGTTGGTCTCAAGCAGAAGATAAAAGACACATCTAGCAAAACTGCCCCAGCTAAGGCACCCAAGCTAAGACTGACACTACCACCCCATTTCACCAATACACACATGCATGAGGCAAATAAATATGTAGGACTGCATGCTCCTGAGCTTTTATGAAGCTTTGTTACACAGCATCATTGGGACCACAGCTAACTGACTATATACTATGCAGAATTTTAAAATGGCTTCCAAGATTTCTCAAACCCAGCTACACATGATCTGCATAATTCCATACTACAGATACTATGAGTATTACTTCCACAATTAGGTTATATTACATGATACAGTTAACTTTTAAAAAAGGAGAATATATGAGTAAGACAAACGTAATCATATGAGCCCTTTAAATCTAATCTAGACATAGGAGAATGGCAGAAATCAGAGATGTGTGGCACAGGAAGGATCTGATATGCTCTTGCTGGCAAGAAGATGGAGGGAGCCAGGTGGCAAGGAAGTCAGGCTGTTTCCAGATGCTGAGAGTGGTCTCTTTCTCTTTTTTTTTTTTTTCAGTGTTCCAAGATTCATTGTTCATGCACCATACCCAGCGCTCCAGGTAATACATGCCCTCCTCAATAGGCTGACAGCCATGAAGGAAATGGTTACTTAGTCTTAGAACCATAAGGCACTGGATTCTGTCAACAACCTGGATGAGCTTAGAAGCAAATTTTTCACCACAGCCTTAGGACCAGAACTCAGTCAAGACGACCCCTTGATTTCAGCTTCGCGATATTTTGAGCAGAGAATCCAGCCACACCCTGCCAGACTTCTAACTAAAAGGATGATTGTTCAAAATTACTAAGTTTGTGGCCATTTGTTATGCAGCAATAGAGCATCAATACTCTGACATGATCTCTTTGTACCCATTTTCATCATGTGTACAGTGGGAATTAAAACTCACTCTGCCTCACGGGATTGTCATAGAATTAAGGAAGTAATGTAAGTAATTTTATCACAGTTCCAAGCCCATAGAAAATACTCAACTGCTTTTAGTATTCTTTATTGCACCATTAGTAGCTTATAATCCAATACAACCATCAGTGTTGAAGCAGACAGACAACGAGGCAATAGTAAATTCTAGAAAGCACAAAATTCCAATAAATATTTGATGAACAAATTAATTAGTGCATCTGGGAACTAGGAAGTTGCTTTGAGACTTCAAGAGGCAATAAGTTCTCTCTGGGAAGGAAAAGGGATAAAACATCTAAAATTTGGCCTTCGATTATGTGAATTGAGAGTATTATTTAATGATATAGCTAGACTCCATATTATGTGCAATTATAACTGCAAATTTCAACATAACTGTATCTATCATATAATACATCTCAATTAATTTTTATTCAATAGTTAAGAGTCCTACAATGGAAAAAATTATTTCCCAGATCATATTTATGAGACAGGGTTGCAGGCTAAATTTCTTCAAATATCATATGTTGAAGTCCTAATCCCCAGAACCCCAGAATGTAATTGTATTTAGCAACCAGGCTTTGAAGAAATCATCAATTAAAATGAGGTTATTTGCATAGGTCCCAATCCAATCTAACTGGTGTCCTTAAAAGAAGAGATGAGGACACAGGTGCACAAAGAAGGAAGACCATTGTAAGGACACAGGGAGACGATGGCCATCCACAAGCCAAAGAGAAGGGCCTCAAAAGAAGTCAACCCTGCTATGTACCTTTACCGCAGACTATTCATCTCCAGAACTGTGAGAAAATACATTTATATTGTTTAAGCTGCCTGTTTAAGCCACCTGGTTCATGATGCTCTGTTACAGCATCCCTAGGAAACTACCCAGACTGGAATACAGACTCAATTTAAGAGCACGTTCATCTTATTCGGGGGATTTTTTTTTGCCTGGAAAAATAAAGGACGACTTTCTATTCTGTCAGTAGTGCCTCACTGATCTTTGCCAAGAGGCCTCCTCTAGAATGTTGAAGTCTCTCATATTTCAACTTGAACATGCCTGAATGGTAAAACTCTCCCTATGGAAATGGTCAATCTCTTATGTTTAGAGCCGTACAATAACCCTCTGCGGAATATGGTCTAACAGGAGAGTTCTCAAACCACATCAAATATACTGAACAATGCCTTACTCATTTAAATATTTGCGTGCATATATTACAGAAGATATTAAAAATGGAGCATACTACTTATGCATTAAACTAATGGTTTTCATCATTTTTCACATAATAGCCATAAAAAAAAATCTGTTCTCTGATCGTGTGTTGTATGATTAGCACATAACATTTGTGATCAGTTTATTTTGCATCTCTCTACTGAACTACATTTGCCATCTGCTGGCTCACTAAAAAATTATCAAACTTTTCAGCCAGCTTGCACAGTGCATTAGAATTGCCATCACTTTGAAACACTGATGATACGAATACTCGATTGTGAATTTCATGGAATAAATCATTATGTGGGGGCCCACGCATTTGCTAGGTTTGAGATGTTTCACCAAATTTATTGATAACTGGAATTATAAACTGGTATCCAACTCAATCAGATCCTTCGCTGCCTGAGTCAGTGTACTTATCCATCTGACCGAGGCTGGAGGGCCCATGTCAGACTTGAAGGAAACTGCTCCGTTTAAGCCTCTCCACGACCGTGAAGTGTACGGGGAGGTAAGGAGAACAGAGCCCAGGGGATGGTGGGACGGAGGGAAAAGTTAAAACAAGAATAAAGACATGTTCAAGGGCAACATATGCAAATCTTTGCTATTCTGGGCCCCAAGTTCCACATGTCCAAACTTAGAGATATAAAGTTGTCTCTAATGAGGTCTCTGATGAGGTCTCATCCAGTCAATGTTGGAGGACTTCAGCATTCAGGGAACGGGACAGTGTCAACATAAAAAATGTGTATATTGTTCAGGTTGCGACCTACTACCTGGATCTTCTATCATAACTTTGGGATCAGGCAGGCCCGCGTTCAAATTCACACTCGTTACTCGTTACCAGTATCACTCAGTCCCAAGTCCCTCGTATATAAAATAGGGATGATAACAGTTCATGCTTCAGAGTAATTTTTTTGAGAATTAAATTAAATAACCCACTTAAGTCCTTATAGATATGTGTGCAATAATATTGAATATTATTTTGTTTTACTTTTGTTATACCTCCTCTTAATAATATTTATGTGAGGGATGGCACTCAGAATTAGGTCCTGTTTAGGTACCATTTTTATAAGGGATTTTGTTTACCCTTGGTTTCCGTTTACTGGTTCAAAAGACAATGATTTCACCCAGTTCAGATCTCCTCATAAACAATACACAGGGCAATTATCGTAGGGCTCATAAAAACAGGATCGTATTAGCAGAAAATAAACTCATTCTATGGACTTCAATATATATCATGATCTTTCTATCTAATGCAATTAACTTAAGCATAAAGAACTGTAGATAGACACCTGTACATACAATGCGTATGGTCACAGGAACTATAGCTAATAAGCACATGACAGTGCAGAGTGGTTCCACCGTTAACCATTCCTGCCAATCACTTTATTAGAAAGTCCTTGTTCATGAGAGGAGAGGATAAACTCTCTGTCCTTATGTTGGCTTCTGCATCATCCTCCTGTTTGCGACTGCACCCAACACTAAACATCCATGTGGGTCACTCCACTTACTGCAGAGTTAGTCAGTTCACAAATGAGAAACTGCACTCTAACTGAAGGGAATCCAAGGTGCCCTGGGCTTATATTGCTCATGCTTCATCTGATTTACTTCTAGGATTACAGACAGTTCTCCTTACTTTTTCTTTCATGTCAGGGAAGTGCTGGAATCAGGGCAGATGGTTTCACTCTCCACCAATGTACATTCATGCTGTGGATTTGTTGTCAACAAAATCTACTATAAAAACCCCTAGGAAAAATATATACTATGATCTTCTTGTTGTCTTTAGACAGGAAAAAAGATAACTTTGAGCCCAGGAAATATTAGCACATTACTTTTATAACCTTTGTTCTATGGTATTTCATCTCTTTCAGAGTCTCTCCCTCTCTCCCTGGCTGCAGGAACATGGTTTAAAGAGGATCCATTGGCTGTCAGGGCAAGGATTTTACTCTTTATGTTTTCTGTGGCCAGTTACACATCAGTTATTCTATGTCTCTATATGTAGATCTCATGTTCATGCTTGTTGGACTCCAAATAAGATTTTTGCTCTAAATTTTAATGAGGTGGCATTTTTCCTTTAGTGCCTTCAAAGAATTGAGCAAGTGATGGGTGAGTTGTCTTCCCGTGCTATGATTAAACTAAAACACTGATAATCCATAACTGTTCTTTCAGCCTGACCCAACCTGAACACAGCTACCTGAAATTGCCTGAAAGCTTGCTCAAATTACAGTAAATTACAGTTTTTGTTTCCTTTCAATATAGTCACCTGGGCCTCTGCAAGGTACCCACTCATTCACACTGAATTGTATTAGAACTCTTGTCAACGGCTCCAATTAGGGTACATAAACAAGAAGGTGGGAACTTTAGACTAAGATACCTAGAGGCCAGGTATTTTATTCCCTGCTCAAAACAGTTTGTGCAAGTTCACATGCTATCACACGATTTTATCCTTTGTATTAGTTTCTCATTGCCAATGTAACCAATTACCACAGACTTTGTGGTTCAGAATAACACATTTATTTTCTTATGCTTTAGGAGGTCAGAAGTCTGAAATGGGTCTCATTGGGCTAAAATCAAGGGGCTGACTGTGAGCAGCCTTTCTGGATGTTTTAGCGGGAATCTGTTTCCTTGCCTTTCCATTTCCTAGGAAAGGGCTACCTAAGGGCTACCTACATTCCTTGGCTGGACCTCTTCCTCAGTATTCAAACCCAGTAAGAGTGAGCCTCTGGATCAATCTTTTCTGTCTCTGTCTCTCTCTTTCCCATTTAAGGAACTTTGTGATTACATATAGGTCCATTGAAATAATCCAGGACAATCTCCTTATTTTAAGGTCAATTGACTAGCAACTTTAATTCCATTTGCAACCTTAATTTCACATTGCCTTGTAGCCTAACATATTCATAGATTCTGGGGATTAGGACATGAACATCTTTGGGAGGCCATTATCCTGCTTTTCATATCACTTTATGTACATAATTATTTTAAAAGTTTACGTAGTTCTGACACCCCAGTTCTAGGGAGAAACAGGTGCAAAGAGTTCCATCTACACTGAACAAACTGTTCCAAAAAATACAGTTCAAGGAGGTCTGGCTCCTTTTTAAACTGCCTTTGGATAGAAATGATCCATAGACATGAGGTCAACTCATAATTTCATTTCCTTAAAGACGGTGGATTCAACAAGCTGATTGCTCCCTATAGTAATTTGAAGTATCAAGTTATCATAAGCAAGTTGTCATAATTTTTTCAAAATGTTTTCTCAAATGAACTCTTTAAATTTCCATAATCGTGAAGTTCTATTAATTGAGATAATGTGAAATTTATTTTTCTTAAAGTAGTAAGTTTTGGTGTGAGTCGCTTGAGTGCAATAGCTTATCAAAGCTTATTTCTATCCTTTTTCAAGAAAATATTTTAAAACACTTTGCCAAATGTTTTCAGGAAGACAGTTTATAAAGTAGAGTTTGAGTGAGGCTCTCCTATCATACAAAAACTTTTAAAGTAGCACGCATTTTGTATAAACCCTTTTGGTAGACTAAGGTTTCTATAAAGAAGTGAAAAGTACACAACATTTTAAAATCTATACTTACTGGGAAACTTTAATCATAAAAGCAAAACAAATTGCAAATTATATTAAAATACTAAGGATCAGAAGTCTAAATCAAACCAGAAGCAGATGAAATTCAAATGTGACATTACTAATCACTCTTTGTGCATATGCATAAGGAGCTGTCCCAGAAGCTTCATGGTTTGAAGAGAAATTGAGAAGATTCGAAATTAAACAAACACTTGCTTATTCACCAACTTCCACCCTCAAGGAGTACAGCTGGCTAATGAATTTGTGCTCGGTAGTTTGACACTTATCAAGATTCCAAGAGTAAAATTAGTAGTCTTGCTCTCATTATGATTATGTTCTACAGTTTGACACAAACACTGCTATCTACTGGAATATTTTCCATGTTAAAGTAAAACCTACAGAAAGATAAGTGTGTATCTAGAAAAAAAACTCTGCTGTTTTCTAACCCATAATATATGAAGTGATAGGATCTTTCTCACTTCCTCCTCAACACCTACTTCATTCATGCCTGATATTTGCCCAAAAGAAATATATGTCTGAGCTACGTATTATCCTCCCAGGAGTATTGGTGTTTTTTTTTTAATTTTTATTTTATTTTTTCAGTATTCCAAGATTTATTTTTTATGCATCACACCCAGTGCTCCATGAAATATGTGCCCTCCTCAATACCCACTACCAGGCTCACCCACCCCCTCACCCCTTTCCCCTCCCAAACCCTCAGTTTATTTCCCAGAGTCCATAGTCTCTGTTTTTTAAAGGAAATACTCTTGAGATTGCATGATGCTATCATAAGATAAAAGATAACAATGGTAATGACAGCAATAACAATTAAAATTTACTAAGGAGTTATTATATAATGGGCATCATGTTAACATAGAAACCATGTCAGCAGGTCTTTCTTATTTTCCTACAGGAGGTATCATTAAGGCTTTTGGTTGCAAAAAACAGAAATCAATCTAACTAGTTCAACTAGGGAAGCAGTGTTCACAGAAACCATTCTAAAAGAACACAACTGAAAATATTGAGTATAGCTTTTTTAAAAAGTGTATATTTTTAAGTATTAATGAGATAGTTGGAAACAATAAAGAATGATTCAAAGGTAATTGATCATCAGTAGTCAATTTGTCTTTTTTTTTTTTTTTTTTAGGAGTCAATGCTGATGACAGGATTTACGGTGAGCCACAATAACATGAAGATTGCTTCTGAAAAGACACAAGAAAAAAAAGGAGAAAAGGAAGGAAGGTTAGAAAAGAAGTAGAACACCTATTGGCCACTGATATAAGTGTCTTCATAGAAAACTTAACCTACAGATTAATTTGTCTATAGACAAATTATTAGAAAAAATAAGATTTTAATGAGGATCTATAAAATAACATTCTGCCATTGCAACAAATCGTGCTAGGGAAACTGGGTATCCACATGCAAAAGAATAAAGTTGGATCTTTACCTCAGATCACATACAAAATAATATTACCTTGAAATGAATTAAAAGACCTAGACTTAAGAGCTAAAACTATAAAATTCTTAGAAGAAAACATTGTGGAAATTTTTTCATAATTTTAGAATTGTAACAATTTTATTTTATTTATTTTTTTTTGTGGCCAAAACCTGGGAACGAGATTTGTAACAATTTTAAAGGTGTGACATCAAATGCGCAGGTAAAAAAAGAGAAAAAAGAGATAAACTGGACTACATCACAAAAGTTCTGTACATCAAAGGACATGAGCTACAGAATGAAAAAGCAACCCACAGAATGAGAGAAAATATTTACAAATTATATATATGACAATGTGCTAATATCCAGAATATATAAACAACTCCTACAATTCAACAATGAAAAGCAACCTGATTAAAAATGAGCAAAGGACTAAAACTGACATTCCTGCAAAGACACAGGAATGGTCAATAAACATTTCAGAAAGGATGTATAAAGTCATTAGTCATTAGAGAAATATAAATCAAAACCATGATGAGCTAAGACTCCACAGCTACTAGGATGGCTATAATTGTTTTTTTAATGGTGAGGATACAGAGAAATTGGAACTACTAAGCATTGCTGCTGGAATATAATGGTGCAGTTGCTGTGGAAAACAATTTGGTGGTTTGTCAACAAGTTCAACATAAGACTACTCTATGACCCAGAATTGTCTATTCCAAGGTATATATCCAAAAGAATAAGAAAGCAGAGACTCGAATGGATATTTTTATACCAATGTTCATAGCAACATTACTCATAGCAGTCAAAAATTGAAACAACCAGTGTCTATCAACAGATGAGCAGATAAATTGTAGATAAATTATATATTATGTAGATAATATATGAATCCTATTCAGCCACAAGGAAATAAAATTTTGATATGAGCTACAAAATGGATGGACTTTGAAAACATTAAGCTAAGTGAAATTAGACATAAAAGGACATATATTATATCATTCCACTTACATACTTATACAAGATACCCAGAATAGACAAATTCAGAGAGACATAAAATTACCAGGAACTTTGGGGAAGAGAAACGTGGGTTATTGTTTAATGGGTACAAAATTTGTGTCAGGGATGATAAAAAAGTTTTGAATATAGATGGGGTGACAGTTATACAACATTGTGAATATACTTAATGCTACTGGATTATACAGTTACAAATGGTTAAAATGACAAATACTATGTTATGTATATTTTTACCAAAATAAAAAATGACATTCTATACCACTGAAGAACTATTAGAAAATTAAATTAAAACGCCATTTTTACTAGCAACCAAAAAATAAGATATTTGGAATTAAATTAACAAATTATATTCTTGAACATTTTTCAGGAAATTATGTCATTGAAAGACATTTAAAAAACCCAAAATATGTAACATATCCATAGGTGGCAAAGTTCAATTATTATGCACATATTAATTTTCACCAAAGTATTTACAGATTCAATGCAATCCTAATCTTAAGCACACAAGGGCTTTTCAAGGAACTTGTAAGCTAATTCTAAATCTATTTGGAAGAGCAAAGCTCCAGTAACAGTCAACACATTTTTTTTTTAAGATTCCATTCATTTATTTGACAGAGAGAGAGAGAGATCACCAGTAGGCAGAGAGGCAGGCAGAGAGAGAGGGGGAAGCAGGCTTCCCCCCTGTGCAGAGAGCTCAATGCGGGACTTGATCCCTGGACACTGAGATCATGACCTGAGCTGAAAGCAGAGGCTTTAACCCACTGAGCCACCCAGGTGCCCCCAGTCAACACATTCTTATAATAGAATAATCACAAATAACTTTCACTGATAATAAGAATTCTTAAAATAATGTTGTCACTAAAACAATATAATATTAACACAGGAAAAGACAAGCAGATCAGTGGAACAGAATTAAAAGCTCAGAACTGGGACACCTGGTTATCTATAAAGAATAAAAATTAATAAAAAATAAAAATAATTAAAAAAATTTTAAAAAAAGAATAAAAATTAAAAGATACCACTAGCTTATACCACACACACACACACACACATATACTGCAGATGGACTGTGGGCTTAAATGTGTAAGAAAAATCTTTAAAGAAGGAACATATAGATAAATAATTTCATGATTCTGAGTAAGGAAAGATGTCTTTTAAAAAATATCTTTAAAGGAAAAGATTAATACTTATGACTGAATTAAAATTAAGATTTCTGTTCATCCTAAGACACCATAAATGGAGCAAAAAATAACCTACAAGTGGGAAAATTTCCCGACAAAGGCAAAAGACTGAATTCCATAATTGTCCAACTCTATCAAAGACAAATTTCCCAATAGAAAAATGTGTGAAGACATGAACAGGCAATTCACCGGGAAAAAAAAGAACTTCAAATGACTAAAAGTTGTATAATGAGATGAACACTTACAGTAATAATCATAGAAATGAAATTTGAACTCATAATAATATGACATTGCACATCTACTATGCTGGCAAAAATCTTAGTCTGAAAATATCAAATATTGGCAAGATAGGGAGACATAGGAACTCTCATAAAACAAATTGTCATCACTTAATAAATTTGAACATGCACATCTTTTATGAACCAGAACATTTTATTCTTATATGTATTACATACAGGAAATAATTAATGTAGATTTCAAACAGTGCTTATATCTGCAGGGGGAAGACTGTGCAAGTGGCAAGGAATATATGATGATTTAAATGTATTCTTAATAGCCTACTTCCTTTTTTAGAAGATTTTATTTAGTTATTTGACAGAACAAAAGAGAGGGCACAAGCGGGGGAGCAGTAGAGGGAGAAGGAGAAGCAGGCCCCTCATTGAGCAGGGAGCCCAATGCAGGGCTCCATCCCAGGACCCTGGGATCATGACCTGAGCTGAAGGCAGTCGCTTAACCCACTGAG
This sequence comes from Procyon lotor, assembly GCA_028646535.1. Classification (NCBI taxonomy): domain Eukaryota; kingdom Metazoa; phylum Chordata; class Mammalia; order Carnivora; family Procyonidae; genus Procyon; species Procyon lotor. The sequence goes on from CM053607.1 coordinate 7,275,385, forward strand.
CCACCCAAGAGGTCCCTTAATGTCCTACTTCTTAACCTAGAAAGTGATTACATGGGGATGTGTATGAGTGTTCATTCTTCATTAAATCATATGTTTACAGATACTCTTCAGTGCATATAATATGAAACAAATGCTTTAAGTTATTTTGAGGTTAAATGAAAATATAATGGAAACTCGTATAATCAGTAGGTGCTCTGAAGAACTGGTTTTGAAAAACCAATAGAAACTGGAAATCTTTTGTGCCTTGAACACACTGTGACTGGACACCAGTCATCAGTCTGGACCTCGCTGCCAGGATGAGGCTCCACTGATCATGGCATTTTGAATCTTCCTCTTTACATTAAAAACAGAAACAAAAGAGCAAACAGTGAAGTTCATTTGACGTGCTCATGCACTGGCCGACAGCAGACCAGAAAATAAGTATTTTTAGCTTCCATAGTGGGAAATGGGCCCTGCCAAAATATAGCAAATATCTCCCCCATGAGGCAAACCCAGTTCATGGGTAGGAGCAAGAGCTAGTGCTTACGTAACTTGTCGATGGCAGCCAGCTAGTGAATGGCAGAACTCACACTATTTACCGAGGCAGGCACCATATTTCCTCCCTTACGCCCCTATATTTTATGAGAGCAGGGTCACTCATTAAACATAAGGCAGAGAAAAAACCCAAGAACAAAAAAGGTCTGGGTTTGGGGTTTCCTTTGTCTTCAGAGGGGAAATTCTCTTTTCATGGAAGCAGAGACCTGCTGCTTTTAGGAGCAATCTTTCTTCCTGTACGCACATCTCAACCCTTCCTCATATACACTGTTGGGGCACAAACTGGCCATGGACACAGAGGGCGGGGAGAGATGGAGGAAAGATGCAGGCCACTCCAGGCCACTCCTGCCATTCCAATATGCCCTTGGAATATTATTATGTGAAAACATTGGTTTCTTATTTATGATTTTTTTTACAAGCAGACATTTGAAATTTTAGTAATTACAAGAAACAGAATCACGTGGGTTATACATTATGCAATATGTTGTGTGTATATATGTGTGTGTGTATGCTATTGGCACATATTATTACATGAAAAATAATTAACACCTTCTAGACCAGTGCCACCTTGGGGATGGTAGTGATGTTGCCCTATGAGCATTGTGAGGCCCTACAAACTGCATTTTCCTCAACATGAACACGTGTCTCAGAGAAGATGTGGAGGCACTTACCCTTCAGTGAGGAACTGGCAGCAACCACAGCCTCAGCCAGGTCTTCACTGAGTGCTGTGCTGGGAAGCCAAAGCCTTGCGTTGAAACCAGTTGCTAATGGCCCATGAAACTCAAACTATACTCTATGCCAATTCGTAACCCAAGACTAATATTCTGTAAAAAGGGTCCCAAATCATGATACCTCCATCTTAGGACAGACCACGTATCATGAGATGCCCATCTTTATCTCCAGAAAGGAGAACCTAGACAATGTCATCAGAGCTAACAGTATAGCCTTTTTGTTCCATTATATATAAACATGGGTGATAAAGGGCATGTCACTCAATTATGGAGTGAGAAAGGCATGGCATACCACATGAGCAAAAACTCTTAAAGTGGATTTATTATATTTAATTAGACACCGAAATAATAAGTGGGGCTTTTTGATGAGTGTCAATTTACCAACATCTTTCTACTTAGACTCTGCAATAACTAATCTCTTTCAGTCATATAAAATGACACCAGCTAAAACCAAAGCTCATTCTTATTTATGACAATTTCAGAGAGAAAAACTGCACAATATTAAAGTTATATAAACAAGTGAACAAATTCCATTTGAAGTTATGAAGTCACTAGCAATATTTTCAAAATGAATAAGAAAATCAATATTTTAAAAGTATTTTCTCAAAATATAATGTAACAACCAGTTAAAATAAGTACATTTATTTTAACTTCTTAGTAAAATTTAATTTATTAAAAACTAAAATTCTAGGAAGCTAATTTTATGTAAAGATATACACATGTAGCAAACTGAAATGCATATATAGCTTTATGTAAGACTGTCAATGTTGAGAGGATTTTAGAAAATTCGTTTTAGTTAAGCCATGTCTTCTGTTAAAATAATACACTTTCTGTAAGTTGCCAAAAATAATTATAACAAAATATCGGATCACACTCACCTTGAGTTCTATTCCCCCACTCCTCGGTGTATAAATGTGTAGAGCTTATTAAATGTAAGTTTTACAATAAAAATGAAACCCAGTGTGTCTCTATCCTTTTGAAGATACAAGGCTTATGCATCTTCCTCATGAATATGTCTGATTTTCACTAATTTGGTGAAGAGACAATGGAGAGCACTCTGCCTCCATGTGTATCTATCATCTGCAGCCCTCAAGGTGTGTGGCTGAGGAAAATCACAGAACAGATGTGGAAAACAGTTATACTGATGTGTTGGGCTGAGCATTCTAGCTCAACTGTGCTATAGTGAAATATGCTTATCGGAGTCCTCTTTTGACCCTCACACAGTGAAGATGTTTGCTACCTGTTACACATCACTGTTTGCTCAAAACCGTAAAGTGAAGAATTAAGTAAAGATCTTGGCCACTATCTTGTTCGCCTGTTTCCAAAAAAGCTATTCGGGTAAGTGCTAGGTGAGTGAGTGTAGGTAAAGATCGGTGGATGAAATTCAGATTCTTCATTCCTTCCTAGCAGAGAAGAAAAGAGCTATGCTATATAATTTTGAAAAGGCACTGTTACTAAAAGTGAGTTGCTTTTATAGTCTTGGGAAATATACGCCCGAAGAGGAAGCAATTATAAAAGGATAAGGTAAGATGACAAAGAGGGTAAATAAGGCACAGTTAGAAGGGCAAGTGTGGGAGGCTTTTGAGAGTTAGACAAGAAATCCAGTTATGCAAGCCTGGGCTGAGGTGCTGCTTCCTACCTATGTGTCTGAATCAGCAATGCGGTCTGTAATAAGCATATGTTACCAACACGAACAATGTTTGTGAATGACTAGCACGTTTACATTTAAAGCAGTCTTCAATGACTCCCTACAATCTCTTTGATAGAAAATGGATTTGGTTACACTATCTTAAAGAGAGCTAGTAAGAATTGCTAATAGGGTCTTCTTCCTTGGAAGTGCATCTGCCGTATACACTCCATAGAGAAAAACACTGAGAACTACTATTTTGAAGGATATATGCCTTAGCTGGAGCCCCCAAGAACTACTTGTGTTTTCTGTCATATAACCTTACAGAGTTGAAGTCTTACAGAACTCTACATACATTAACTAGCTGTATCAGACTCTGCCCAAACATTCATTGTATACAGATAATCAAATGCATGTGCAGATAATCCAACAAACTGTACTGTCAGTTTTGCATTTGGGCTGGGGAAGAGGCTATGTAGAGACAGGTTGAAGGTGTCTAAGGAGACAGAAATGTGGGGAGAATAAAATGCAGAAGACCTTAAGATGATCCAGTCAGACTTGACTACTTGAAAGGAATAAACAAAAAAGCATGTGAGCCTATTAGTCTAAGGCTGTACTGGGGCCCCGTGATACTCCGTGAAGGCAGGCATTGTAAGAACATTGGGTTAACGCCAAACTGAATATGCCTCTGTACAGAACTAGCAGAGGTGGGACAGATAAAGCTGATAGGAAAAGAAAGGATCAAAAGTCTCCCCATCTAGGGATTTCATATCCTTGGCGAGGCAATTCTCCATTACAGTTATATGGAGAAATGAATCTGTGAATCTTTAGAAATATCTTTGTGAAAGCTTGTGAAAACAGAGTGGAAGATTATAGGTAGAGCAATTTTTCAGGAAGAGGGGAATGACAAAGCTGGGAAAGAATGGAGGGCACAACTGAAAAGGTCAGGGCTGCAAGGGAAGTATACAAGACAGGCAATGGGAATCTTGAGACTCTATCTGGCTCATTGCCTCATGGAGTCATTAATGACTTGGTGGGTTACCTGTGCTTGACATATCCATTGTAAAGGAAACAGTTGGAGAGAGCCATAATTAATCAAAATAAATTATAACTGAATGGTACAATTTAAGGCATGGTGGCACCTGGGATGCATTGAAGTGTAGAGAATTCTTCCTGTTCCAAAGTCCAGGCAGATAATTATACTTTTTTTTTCACCTTCTTCTCCAAACGGTTTTGATTTTTGTTCTCATTGCAGATTCACTCTCTCTCTCTCTTTCTGACTCCTCTCTTCCTCTATCACTCAGTCTATCAAGATATTTTAAGTTTCAGTAGCTGTTTTCTTGACCTGCTTTTTTTACATCAGCCTTTGGAGTGAGATGGCAGAGGAAAGCCCCAGTAGTGCTAGACTGACTCACTGCTCAGTCCTGAGATGGTTTATTTGAAGATTGGCCACCTTGGGCATCATCAAGAGATTGCTGGAAAAAAATTTTTTTATTTATTCCAAGAGAAATAGACTTCTGTCACAAACTCATGATGGAAAGCTCTGCCCATAGAGCAGAAAAGGAGTTTGGCAAAAAGAGGTGTCAAAAGAGAAGGAAGTCAGATTTCTGAATCAGAAAGAATTTGTAGATGTAAAGACTAGAATCCTATCTAATTAGTTTAAGCAGAAATAAATTTCTGAAGCAATAAAGGTCCCACACAGACTTTCTAGGAGAGTCGAGAATGCACGTGGAAGGAATGCAGCTAGCTTAATGCCCAAGACACACATGCAGAGGCTGCAGTGGAACTCAGGCATCAAAGGTGCCAGAATGACCCTGCAATTGCACTACTGGGTATTTACCCAAAAGATACAGATGTAGTGAAAAGAAGCACCATATGTACCCAATGTTCATAGCAGCAAGAGCCACAATCACCAAACTATGGGAAGAGCCAAGAATCCCTTCAACAGATGAATGGATAAAGAAACGATGGTCCATATATACGATGGAATATTATGCAGCCATCAGAAAGGATGAATACCCAACTTTCGTATCAAGATGAACAGGACTGGGAGAGATTATGCTGATTGAAGTAAGTCAAGCAGAGAAAGTGAATTATCATATGGTTTCACTTCTGGAGCATAAGGAATAACATGGAGGACATTAAGAGAAGGAAAGGAAAAGTGAACTGGGGTAAACTGGAGGGAGAGATGAACCATGAGAGACTGTGGACTCTGAGAAACAAACTGAGGGTTTTGGAGGGGTGAGGGGTGGGGAGATGGGAGAACCTGGTGGTGGGTATTAAGGAGGGCATGTAATGCATGGAGCACTGGGTGTGCATAAACAATGAATCTTGGAACACAGAAAAAAGTAAAATTAAATTTAAAGAAAAAGGTGCCAGCTCTTGGCATTAATGATGCAGGGTAAGGAATTCTTCTGCCAAGCTTAACTGCTGCTCTGTAAAGATAGATGTCTCCACCATAGGGATTCCTCCTTCTTCAAGAGGAATGCATCTGAATGGTGGAGTCAAGGCCCTGTGCTAAACCCCAGATGCAAAGACAGTGGAAAAATGGGTTCCTACTCTTCCTCTGAAGCCATGGAACTCCTAAGATGGAAAAGTCTCACAGAGGAGAAACATTAACATGATGCTAGGGATATCTACAAATGTATGCTAAATACCCATTACAGTGAGGGAGGTTTAAATAAATTGCTCAAGGCCTTTAAATGCTAAGAAAATAATATCAGAATATACTTCAAATACCTATACTTATCATTGCTTTAGTTGGTATCATATTTGACTAAGTGCAAATGGATTCTAGTATCAAGTGACAACCAAAGTGGTCATGTCAGAACCCCAGCTTGTCTTTTAAGCTGTAACTAGGCTTAGAAAGCCTCTGAGCCAGCCATTTCATTTGATATGTGCACGGACAGTGAATGAACTGGCAAAAATGACCCAAATAATCAGTTGCAGAGGCAGAACTGGAGTGATATAATTATGCATGTTCAACACAGCCTTCACGTTTGTTCTTCTCTAGAATCACATGCCAGCAGAGTCAGTTTGATTGCTGGATTCAGTTTCCATTTCTCATTAGCTTCATAATCCCCCAGTTACTTGTTGATTGGATGAAGAGCCTACTCAAACCTGCCTTTAGCTATACCATGTGTCCCTTACACAACTGGTTCTTTCTCTAATCCCATTGTGCTGGGTCCCAGATTTCCCCCATGCTTCTAGACTTTAGAAGTCTAGAATTTATGCTGGTTTTTTTGTTTGTTTGTTTTTGTTTTTTTGCCTAGAATATCCTTCCAGATTTTCTGATTGAAATAATCTAACCGTTCTTAGAAGATAATTACAGTGTATCCTTAAATCTATCCCAATATGCCAGACACAAGCAGGACCAATAGTTTACCAAATGTGTGTATTTATGTATATTGCATTATATCTTTATTATTCACTTACATATCTCCTCAAACAATGAGACAGTGACATTGTCTTTTTGTCTTTGAATCCATAGTATTTAAAATACTGCTTTATTCATTCATAGGGCCCTATTAAATGTCTGATGCATGAATGATGCTATCCTTCATTCTATCTTATGTGTGAAACATCCTCAGAACAAGAGTCTGGGTACAAAATACATAAATTGAAAATATTTTGTGAATGTGATTTTGTAAACATGTTCTATTTACTAAATCTTATATGTCAAGAATTGTTGGACCAGGTTTTCAGTATACCTAATTTTCAGGAGTATCATAATCTGGGCTCACTTTTAATCATTGCCAGTAGCATTGATTGAGAAAATAAAACATAGTGTACTATACAAATTTCAGTTCTCTCAAGACTGTCTCTCAGTTAATTCTTTGAATAAAACTAGTACATATCCCAAAATATTATACTCTAAGTCCAGATAAGTATTTTAAAACTGAGATTTTTGCATCCATACTATGAGTGAGTGAAACAAATGAATTACTGAAGCAAGGCTTGGATAAAATCTTTTTTTTTTTTAAACTTCTGTAGTTTATTTGTAACCAAGAATTTTATATCAAGCCTAACTATCAACTAAACTAAGGATAAGGGCATTTCAAATATGCAAATTTTTTTAAATTTAATTTTAGTTTTTAAGTGTTCCAAGAGTCACTGTTCATGCACCACACCCAGCGGTCCATGCAATACGTGCCATGCAATACATACCACCAGGCTCACCCAACCCCACTCCCATCCCCTCCCCTCCAAAACCCTCAGTTTGTTTCTCAGAGTCCACAGTCTCTCATGTTTCGTCTCCTCTGATTTCCCCCAATTGGATATAATCTTAATTGGGGAATTTACTGAGCCAACTTTTCCATTCCAGTTTGATTCAACAGGCATATTGCAAAATAAAATAAATTGAATCTTCCAGGACCAAATTAAGATTACAAAAAATGATTTATATGTTCCCAGTGTAGGACTTTCAAAGTGTGATTAAATAATAAATATTATTTCATAAGTCAATGGTCTATCAACTGCTGGGCATTAAAATTTGATGTACAAGAGTTTATGAATATCACAGATCTTTAGTCCTGTATTTCCTATAAAGATTTTCTCTCATCACACCTTCTGCACTTCAGAAGAGAATAGCAAGTAGAGAATAGCAAGTAGAAATCTCTAGCACACAGGCCATTACTATTAGATAGGAAATCTGTGAAGGCCTAGCAGTCTTTTACTTTGATGCCTTTAACTCAAAAGCTGATTGTAAGAGATTTCAATGGAGCCAGATATTAAATTAAAGACTATATCCATCACACCAAAGGGCCTTTTTCAATTAAACAGAATTCTGGGCTGTCTGGAGTTTTAAAAATGTAACCCTTTTACTCCATCTTTTAAGGTAGGGCTTGTGTTTGAAAAAAGATAAAACATGTTAAGCTTTACTACCTTTCTAATATGAGAAGGGAGGCAAAGGATAAAATGCAAATTGAATGGAATGATGAACTCAGTCTATACACTGAGGAGCAGAAAGTTACTCCTGTGCTTCTGATTTAATTTAGACAATAATGGAAGTATACATAAGGGGAAGGGGAATGTCTGAAATCTTTAAAGATGGAAGAGGCTGGGGCACCTGGGTAGCTCAGTCGTTAAGCGTCTGCCTTCGGCTCAGGTCATGATCCCAGGGTCCTGGGATCGAGCCCCACATCAGGCTCCCTGCTCGGCAGGAAGCTTGCTTCTCCCACTAATATTCCCTCTACCTGTGTTCCCTCTCTCACTGTGTTTCTCTCTGTCAAGTAAATAAAATCTTTTAAAAAAAAAAAAAGATGCAAGAGGCTAACATTTAAAAATACTTTAATAGTTATATTTGTGTGGTAAGGCTGCTGTAAGCAAGAACCACAAACTGGGTGGCTGAAACAGAAATTTATTTTCTCACATTTTAGGAAGCCATAGATTAAAACCCAGGGGATCCAGGGATAGTTCCTTTTGAGGATTGTGAGGGAAACATCTGTCAAGGCCTCTTTCTTTGGCTTAAAGACAACCATCTTATCTCCAACTCTTCACATAATCTCTCCTCTGTGTGGCTGTCTCTATGTCAAATTTCCCTTTTATAAGGACACCAGTCATATTGGATGAAGATATACCCTAATAAAATCATTTTAAAGTGGTTTCCTCCGTAAAGACCTTATTTCCAAATAAAGTTACATCTAGTGGTACAGGGGTTTAGGATGTAAGCAGATCTATTTTGAGGAGACACAATTCAATGCATTAATAACAGTGTCACATGATGATCACTTTGTGTACAAATCTCTTCATCTTGACCTCTGTATTTTTTCTACAAGATCTCTTACTCTCCCTTCTCACTGTTGCAATCTTAGGAATACTCATGCCCTCACTTTGGCTACTACGGTGATCTCCTATTTAATGCTCTCACTTGGTTATTGTACTTCCTCCAAGTCAGTCTACAGAACACTGTAAAACAAATCCTTCTAGGAGCACCGGGGTGGCTCAGTGGGTTAAAGCCTCTGCCTTTGGCTCAGGTCATGATCGCAGGGTCCTGGAATCAAGCCTCGCATTGGGATCTCTGCTCGGCAGGGAGCCTGCTTCCCCCCCTCTCTGCCTGCTTCCCTGTCTACTTGTGATCTCTCTCTCTCTGCCAAATAAATAAATAAAACCTTAAAAAAAAAAAATCCTTCTAATATGTACACCTGATGATGCCATTTTCCTATTAAAAACCAAATAAACAACAAAACACTAATGACTCTATATTGCTTATAATGTAAAATCCAGACATCCATATACCTTTATGATATTCAAGCACGGAATGATGCTACCCCAATTTTTTTTATCTTATCTCTTAATCTCTGTGTTCATATGGTCAGGATATGTTAGGTTATGTCGCAGTTATAAACAGTCCTCCAAGATCTCAGTGGATTAAATCAGATAAGCTTTGTTTTTTTCTCTTATCATGTCCATTGTGGACTGGTCAAGAAGATCTGCTGATCATAAACAATCAGGAACTAGGCCAACAGAACAGTCACCATTGCAAACATTATTAAAGAAGAATATGGGGAAGCATGCAATTGCCCTTAAAATTTCACTTGTGTAAAACTGTCACATGACCACACCCAAATTCTGTGGTAGAATCTTACCACATGCCCAGAAAAAGCTGGACCATTTATAATCAGAATTAATGACTCCTCTAATACACTAACTGAACTTCTTTGTTGATTAAACATCTCCCTCCTTCTGAAATGCCTGCTTCCTTTATACAAACCTGAACACCCTACTCATGAAGATTTAAACCAGATATTACCTCCTCCACAGAATGTTTGCTCGCTGAACTGCCTCCAATCTTAGGTAAACTTCCCTTCTCCTAACTCCTTGGTATTCATTACCTCCCTCATGAAACTCAGCACAAGTAACCTGGCATAGCTATTTAGGAAATTCTTATATTCCCTACACAACTACTTCCACTGGGACCAAGAATGAGCTTTCATTCATTGGAAAATCCACAAGACATAAACCAAGTGTCTTATGCAAAATGTGTGTGGAATACCCTTTATCATAAGGTGGTAGAGGCTGCTATTATTACAGGACGGCAGCATTGAAAGTAACATTTTTCTTTAACTTTTTTTGCTTTGTTGCTTTTCCAATCTTTGTATAAATACATTATTTTTATTATAATAATGGAATGATTCAAAATTGTTCTGTTTTGTCACTTATTTTAATATAGATAACCATTACCACATACAAGCAAACAGAAGCAAAGCAAAAATGTCCTTTTGAGTAAAGCTTATATTACAGAAGGAATTAAGAAATCTGAAAATATACAGCACAGCAAGCCCTATCAGCCATCCTTCTGATGCAGTTCTTGCCTGAATTCACTAGATTTGATACTCCACCCTTGCGTTATATATTATTGAATCAGTTCTTAAAACAGAGTCACAGCTGATTATAAATATATTAGGTATACACAGTCGTTAGATTAGGGTCCCACTGAATTTACTCAATCATGTTCATCAATTCTAAAATATGCTTTTTTAATATTCAAACTTCTCTGATAATTGGACATGTCTCACAGGTGATGTCTACCTGTTGTTGGTTTGGCTGTGAGGGCTTAAACATGATCAGAGTGGGTCAACTGTCAATTTAATTGAGCAGTGTTCACTTTTACTAATATTGTGAGTTTTAAATCCATTGAAAACACATTCTAAAATATCACATTGTGATTCAGCATTGAATCACAAGTTTAAAGTTTAAGCAGAAAGGCATGGAAACAGAATAATGGGGCATACCTTTGGTGGTAGGGGAACTGATAGAAGACCACAATTCCATAATTTTTTTTTTTTAAGATTTTATTTATTTGACAGAGAGAAACACAGCGAGAGAGGGAACACAAGCAGAGGGAATGGTAGCGGGAGAAGCAGGCTTCCTGCTGAGCAGAGTGCCCGATGCGGGGCTCGATCCCAGGACGCTGGGATCATGACCTGGGCTGAAGGCAGACGCTTAACGACTGAGCCACCCAGGTGCCCCCAATTCCATAATTTTTAAAATTATTTTTTCTAGGGGCGCCTGGGTGGCTCAGTGGATTGAAGCCTCTGCCTTCTGCTCAGGTCATGATCTTGGGGTCCTGGGTTCAAGCCCCGCATCAGGCTCTCTGCTCATTGGGGAGCCCGCTTCCCCCTTCTCTTTGCCTGCCTCTCTGCCTACTTGGGATCTCTCTCTCTGCGTTAAATAAATAAAATCTTTAAAAAGAAAATTATTTTTTTCTAGTTTTATTAAGATGTAATTGATGTATAACACCGCATAAGTTTAACATAATGATACTCTCCTACTAATTTTCAAATATACAAAATGGTATTATTACCTATAATCATGTTGTACATTAGAGCCACAGAATTTATTTACATTGTTGAAGTTTGTATCTTTTGACCACCTATAGGCATTTTTTCACCATCCCGATCTTCTACCTCTAGCAACCACAAATCTGATCTCTGTTTCTATGAGTTTGTTTTTTCAGGTTCCACATACAAAGGATTTATACAGTATTTGTCATTGTCTGACTTATTCACTTAGCATAATGCCCTTAAGAATCATCCATGTTGTTGCAAAGAGAGAGATTTCCCTATTTTTCATGGTTGAATAGCATTCCACTGTGTATGTGTGCGTGTGTGTGTATTACATACATATCACACACACACATGCGCATGTGCACACACACATATAAATATATATCACATATATATCACATTTTCTTTATCCATTCACCCATCGAAGGACATTTAGGTTGTTTCCATATGTTAGCTATTATAAACAATGCTGCAATGAACACAGAGGTGCAAATCTCTCTTCGGAGTAGTGATTTTGTTTCCTTTGGATTTATACCCAGACATATTTTCTTAGAAAACAAAGTTTTATGGAAACTAAGGGAGGACAGAATCTATGAGAAGATAAAGCTTTCTTAAAATTTTATTACTGAAATATGCACAAAAGGACTGCCCAACACATACCAAGCAGAGCAATTGGAAGCAAGATAAATGGATGCATCCCTAGAATGGATAAAAAGATATTTCAAAGTAATGAGAGGCTGGTGTGACCAATTAATTAAAGGATAAAAAAACCTCTTACAAAAGGCATAAAATAGAAAATCTCAATGAGAAGGCATGATTGTGTCATAGTTTAATCGGAAGTGATTTTTTTCTTTCTTAGTGGAAATAAAATAAGCTCTCCCTTATAACTGATGGCAACTCAGACTGAATGAAATACAGTAACTGCCAACAAAAGAAGCCAAGGAAATATTTTAAGACTAACAGCCTTTTTTCATTACTCTCAAAGGATGAGGAGTGTTGTAGGTCAGTATTTAGCATAGTGGGTTTGCCACAATGCCTCAAATTCAGTGTAGTGAATTCTCCATAAATGTTCCTCTCCCTACTTCTCCATCTCGTCTCACTCTCATTTCTTGCTGGTCGTTGGTGGAACATCCACTGCGAGTCTTTGTTATGTGCATTCAGTATTTGCACATCTTGCTTTTCAGGTCACAGGCAGTGGCTCAAGACTACCAAAATACTGACTTGCACATCTAAAACCACCACCTCAGTTCAAGGCTCTTGATTCTCCGGGTGCCTCAAATAAAAATGTTAGTAAATATTTTTAAGGGAAACTTTTTGTCACAAAAGGAGATCAGTTTTCAAATGATGATCTGAATGTCAAAAATTCACCACATTTTAGAGAATTTTATGTTTTGTCTTTATGCCCTCTTCCTCAGAAGCCATGATTAATGAAATGATAGTTACTTGGAGCACAGGGATTTTCATCTTTCATGTACTATCACAACATCAACAAGGAGTTGCAATTCGTGAGCACTCGTTGCCAAAAATTATTTCCTGAAAGAAGCAGGGTTGCCATTTCTAATTTTTCCCTACCTTGTTTCCAGGCTTGTCTTACAAGTACACACAGATGTTAAAATAACTGGAGCGGGAAAAGTAAGAGGTGGAACAGCCTTCAGACTGTATGTGCTCCCTGCCTGCGGATCAAGGAAAGAATTTGTTAGCAATCAAATGCCTGGCTGTGGAGCAAGCTTTGGAGCTTCATGGTATCACACTGAAGATCAAATGTTTACCTTAATCGCTAGACCTGCTGTCTCAACCTGAATATTTCCTACACCAGAACTTAATTACCAATCAATCCACTCAATTTCATCATCCCACAGACATTTACTTCTGACATAAAATGCTCCAATGAAGAGATCCAACCACCTCTGCAATATACATTCCATGAACAGAAAAATAACAGAGGAAAATGGAAACCCCTTTCTTCGTAATGATGTGAGCACTGAAACACTGAAGGGATGAATCTTATGATGAATGAAAGAATACAGTCACCCAAATAATGAAGCATGGACTATTGATGCTGATGAAATTAAGTACTAAAATCAAGTAAATACACTCTCAACTTTCTTTCTCTCTATTTGAATAACCTCTGTTCCCTGTCAACACCTCTTACCCCTCAATCTGAAATAAGTATCTCCAGGAATGGGCACTTGAAAAATTCTAAAAGTAAACTCCAACAATCCCTTAAAGAGAAAGAAGATGATTTTTGTAGGGAAATGGGGAAAAGGAACAACATTATATATAGAGTCATTTTTAAACATTTCTATTCTTTCCCCCAAATCTTCTGCCTTTGGCAGCACCATCTTCTCTGTTCTCAGTCACCAGCCATGGCTTTTGTTCCCACCTTTCTTCCCATTTCTGCAGGTTGAATTCTGGCACATTTCTGCAGGTTGCCCAGTCTACTGACTGTGGTATATACAGATATGGGCAATGATCCTAATTGCTGTCGCAGCTATGCTATTTGTGTATTTCTACACAAGGGAGTCACACTTCAGGCCAAAAAAAGCTGTTGTCCTTATCGTATATCCAAGCACTAATAGTGCACTAATAGTGCTTGGATATACGATAAGGACTATCTTATATTAGGAAAGGAAATAAGGAATATTTCCTTATTTTAGGATAAAGAAATAAGCACTGTTTCTTAGTGCTATCCAAGCACTAAGAAATAAAGTGGCCAAGAGACCATTACCACTTGAACCATACAACATGATATAAGAATTATCATGAGTTAGGATAGCCATGGACATACATAAGCATCACCTACGGCATTGTTACCAAGAGTGTCTACATCTCATAACATCACTGACAGTGTTGGCCTTGGGTGCAACTCTGCAGTCGGTAAGGCTTGTCTGCTGCATCGTTACTTAAAGTGTGGTCCACAGACTGGCACCAGTCTGCTAACCTTTATGTAGCCCCTGAAAAGATAAGCACTGAAATTGGAAGTGAGCATTTAGATGCTTGTAGAGCAATTTGACATTGCCTGATGTTCAAGTGCATAATCGGTGCACACATCTCGCTGAACAGGGTTTAAGCCAGTTTGACATTGTCATATCTGGTATGAACTGACACCAGTGTTGGTCTGGAACAAATAGGGAAAAAATTAGTTCTTCTTCACAACAGATAGTCTGAAACACTCATCCAGAGCACTCTTGCACCTTTTTCAGGGATCTTTCATTTTATGTTGCCCCAAGCCTCCTATCCCCACAGAATCTCCATTCTTTTGAGAGACCAATACCTGTGAATGAATCTATATTATGAGTAGTTGTTATAAAGATGTAGAGAGTCTTGGTATGATGTCTTAGTTGATATTTATTTATGTACAAGGATCCCCTGACTCCAATCTAGTTCTTTCCGAATACTGTATACATGTGTACACACCCATGAATGCAACTCTCTGGTCCCTACCCCCTACTTCACCTGACCCTCCATAATTTAGCATGCTCCTTTTAACAAATCTCTGATAGATATGCCATGTCTAGGTAGAAGCTTCTCCATTCCAGGTGCACCAACGTGAACCCTAAAGCAGTAAACATACCACAATTAAAGTATCGATGCCTTAAACTAAAGGGGTTAATTTGAGAGAATAAGCGAAACTAATCTCAGGAAGACACAGGAGTCTTCTGAGCAAGGACTGCACTGTTCACCAAAGAACCAGACACCCTCACCACACACATTCAGTGGACACATGCACATATGCATGCACATGCACGCACACACATGTACAAAGAGACACACACCAGCTGCCATGCTCATACTAAAGCAACTGTCTTTTTGAAAATCAGCACATGATACAACAGCCAGCAGACTCAGCTTTGGCCTGGGTACTTCACAAAGATAATAATGTTGTTCACTGTTCCATTTAGACATTGTCATTCTGGATTGCAATGGGTATTAATTTTTTTTTTTGCCTATCTTGATACAAATATAAAAAATAGCATTAATATGTTAATATTAACATGGCATGTTAATATTTATATTAGTATTTATGTACTTACATCATTTAGGTGATTTGAATAATTTATATTAACATAATTAATATAAATAATGAACATGAATAATAAAATAATAAATAATATAAAAGTAATAACATAAAAACACAAGCATTTAAAAAATAAACATTGAGAAAAGCTGTGTAGGAGTTGAAAGACTTGCCTCATCCCAGTTCAATTACTTAGTAGTGTATGATCTCAAGCAATCTGCTCAATTTCTCTGAGGATATTTCATCTTTCAAGTCAGAATAATAACACATGCTTTGTGGAGTTATAGGGAGAATGAAATTAAATTAACGAACTATCTAGAACATAACACATGTGCTCAATAAAAACTCTCTCTGTTCTTTATTTTTTCTAGTAAAGTATGTTTTCAACCAAGACTTCTTTCTTATCTTATACCCACCTCCTTAGATGTATCTATGAAATACATAATTGGGAAGTTTTTCAAATACAAACAGCCACTATCTCTTCTAGCAGAGCCAGACCACAAGACTGGCAAAGAGGAGAAGAGACAAGAAAGGATGATCCATCTAAAAATCATAGTGGAGAACGGCATCCTGTCTGTTGCTGGATTCTAATAAACTACCCCAGGGTCTAACACTGACGAACTGAGAGGAGTCTGTACGCTTTGGAACACAATGTAGCTGTTCCTATCTCAGGATCCCAGAGGGAGCAGGTATTTGAAAAGCTCTTCAGGTGGTACTGATGGGTTATCACCCTGGAGAACCACTGACCTGAATGGAAAGATGGACATATGCTGGCCCTTACAGCTGATGGTGATGATACTATGACAGAGGACAAGGGGCACAGAGGAGAAGGGTGTGAGATTCTGCTGAGAGCAGCCACAAAACTTTGCAGAGGAGATGACATTTGGTCTGAATTTCTGGGTGTGACCAGCCCAATTAGATTCACCCAAGAAAAAACCTCATATTGAATAAATTTGCCATAAAAAAGAAAAAAATAGTTTCAGTGGAAATAAGACCTCAGTGTTTAGAATAACATTATCAGTTTATTTGTTTTTGCATTGATGTAAGTTTCAAAGATATTAAGAAGACATTAGAAAAGTATTGGCTTCAGGCAAAATGTAAACTCCTTTCCCAGACACCTGGCAAAAAGAAAGATCATTTCCGCTTATAGCTCTTTGTAGAATACTTTCGTTTGAGTTTTAATGGTTTCTTTGTTGAGTACTGCAAAAAATGAACATTCCTGAGTGCAATTATATGAAGGCATTATGGTGTTCCCGAAAAATGATAAATTAAGTGAAAAACTAAATTTAGAAATTTTTCATTGGAATGCAAGTAGGTATACATAAGGGATCTCTAATTTGTGTAACCAACTTGTTCCCCAATAAGTGTCATTCTGGAAGAATGATTACAGTGGTATACACACTTCTCAAAATACCTTTCAGCTGGGACAATACCTTTATGCTGACTGTGATGTGTTTCAATAAGCAAAGATGCATTACTGAAAGGACAAAGTGTTAAGTACTTGATTGGCTTCATATATATATATCAACAATGCAGGATGTTTTCAGATTTAGGATGAATAACATGCAAATAAACTAAAATCACTCATCCAGATTGTTCTCTGAGAAATAATACACTATTATGGTATCTGTGCTTTATTTCATTGATATTGATAATAAACTATGCAACTCATCAGATTTTTATAGCCCTGCTTCACCTATTTTGATAATATGACCAGTCTAGTTATCAAATTTACAAGCCCTTAAAATATACAAAGTATATACATAGATATGATGCTAGCAACATAGTCAAGAGGGACAAAGTGAAAGAAGAAACAAAAATATGGGCAAATGGAAAACTCACAAAAAAGATACACTTCAGAACTTCACCTCCTGTGAATGGCAGTAATCAGAAACACAGATAATAAGTACAGATGAGGATGTGGAGAAACTAGAACCCTCCTGCATTGCTGGTGGGAATGTAAAATGGTGCAGCTGCTTTGAAAACTGAGTTCCTCGGAAGATTGAATAGAGTTTCCATATGACCCAACAATTTCCCTCCAAAGTACGAGCTATGGGCTAAATTGTGTCTCCTCGAAATTCATATGTTGGAGTCCTAACTCCTACTACCTCAAAATGTAATGATATTTGGAGACAAGGTCTTCAAAGAGGTAATTAAGTTAAAATGAAGTCTTTAGGGCAGGTTCTAATCTGACTAGTGTCCTTATAAGAAGTGATTAGGACACAGACAACACATTGACTGAGGGAAGAACATGTGAAGACACAGCAAAAAGGCTGTGAATGAGTCCAGGAAGAGAAGCTGCAGAAGAAAGTGAACCAACAAACACCTTGATCTTGAATACCTAGCCTCGAGAACTGTGAGAACATAAACTTCCAGTATGTAAGTCACCTGATCTGTGGAATTTTGTTATGGCAGCCCTAGCAAACTAATACCGCTTATTTCTAAGATAAATGAAAACACATATCCACCAAAAAAAATATGTTCATGAATGTCCATAGAAGCATTACTGATAATAGCCAAAGGCAGAAACAACCCAAATAAGAATGAACCAACAAATGGATAAATGAAATGTGTTATATCCAACCAATGGGATATTATCCAGCCATAGAAATGAATGAGGACTGATACTTGCTAAAACACGGATGAACCTTGAAAAAATTGTGTTAAATGAAGGAAATGAGACACAAAATAACAGGTCACATAGTATATGATCCCATTTATATGAAATCACAGAACAGGAAAATCCAGAGAAACAGAAAGTAGATTAGTGGTTGCCAGGGGCTGGGAAGAGAGAAATTAGTTCATGGGCATGAGGTTAATTTGGGGGGTGATCAAACTTTTCTGGAAGTAGATCGTGGAGATAGTTATACAACTTTGTGATACATTTAAAAACCACTGGGGGAATAACAGGTACCCTTTAAAGGGGAACCTTGGGGTGCCTGGGTGGCTCAGCTGGTTGAGCACCTGAGCACTTCAGCTCAGGTCATGATCCCAGGGTCCAGGGATCAAGCCCTGCTTCTAGCTCCCTGCTCAGGGAGGTGCTTCTCCCTCTGCCCCTCTCCCCCATGCTGGCACATGTTCTCTCTCTCTTCCCCCCCCCCACAAATAAATCAATAAAATCTTAAAATAAAGGGGTAAACTTTGTGGTATATAACTTACAGCTCAATAAGATGTACAATATAAAAGAGAAGAAAAGAAGACCAGTCTCAGCTTCTTAATCCTCTATCTAGATAAAGCATCAGGCTCCAAAGAGCTAAAGCTAAGGGAAAAATTGTCCCTGCTAACATTTGGAGGTAAATGTAAAATTATAAGCCACAAGTGAGATTGTGATTTTTTTATTTTATAAATTTAAAATAATATTTTTAAAGTTTTCTTCTTTGTCTTTTAATAAAATCTCAAAAGTAAATGAAAATTACAAGAAGAAATGCTAAATGTACTAAAAGAATGCAAAGAAATTGGTTTGATCTCTTAATGTGTGATTCTGATACTAAATAATAAAAGAAATTGAAGGAAGTGAGGGGATGTATATCTGAGGTAAAAGAAAAAGCTGCGAAATGGAAAAGAGAGTATCAGTCAGTCATTATTGTATGAGCTGATGGGCTGCTTGATGGGGTTTTTTTCTTACCCTTAAAACACACATCAGGTATTTGCCATTTCTGATCCAGGGATTTCTGCAATAGCAGTGACAAGAATTATTTATGAGGGCTGGTGTAGCTACCAGACATCATCACCTTGTCCTCAAGGCAGTTAAGACAGAATAATGACCTCTGGAGCCCTTGAGGGACAGTTAGGAGAAAACCAACCCGTCTTCTCGGTTCCAAAACTACCATAACTCAGTCCTGGGGACCCCATATCCCTCCACGCTCTTTCTTCTGCTCCAGCTGCCCTGGGTCAGAAGGTCGTATCAGTCTTCATGTGTCTTCTCCAAATTTGGCTGCTCTGAATTCCTCCCTTCAAGCCAAGCATGTTAACCTGCATGCCATTTAGACATTTCTTTTCTCAATAATGGCTGCCTCTTGAGGTCATTCTAGATGTTCAAGGGTCTCCACTGCCATCTTTACCTCAGCCACCCTCTGGCTGGTGGTACTGCCCTGACTAGTGGGGGCAGCATTTCTCTCTTTTCAGTGTTCAGGTCTTACTCTCGTCCTGAGTATCAGTTGGATTGATCCTGCCAGCTCCTGGTCACCCCCGCCCCACTTTACACCTTCCCTTTCTAGAATAATCAGCTTGCCCCACTTGTCTGTATATCTCCCCACCTGAGCCATACTTCAGAACAGGCAATAATTTTCTATTTCCTCCTAGACTTCTGCTTCTTGATAAACGGACCTCTCTCTCACTTCCTTTCATGTCTCATGTCTCAAAAGCATTTCTTCAACCTTAGTGAGTGATGGTGCACCCAAAAATAGTAAGAAATTTGAAAATGGTTCATGAATCCAAAAATGATTATTTTCTTTCTAGTCTTCTATTTACTATTTCACTCTTTTTTTATTTAAAAAAATAAGTATTTTATTCTCCTTTTGCCAAAGACTAGCAATAATTAAATGTATACATCAGGCATCAGTACAAGGTAAATAATAGTTTACAGAAAGTTTTAAGAAATTCACAGGGTATCTTTTATTTTCTTTTGGTATAGCATATGGTTAAATTGCATCTGTCTTCTTTTTTTGCCTGTTATTGATTTCTATTATAAGATGCCAAAGGGTGTTTATGTGATAAGTTGCCCTATAAATGGCTTTGTACTCAGACAATGAAATGAGAAATGTTCATCTATAACCATAGTCCAGATGCTTCCTTGAAGATGTTGGAAGATGCTGCATTTAATGCTGTCAAAAAAAACTGGGTTTCAGAAAAAAAACAACAAACTAGCTTCCCTTTAATTGACACACCTTATCTTATGAAACCACCATCACGCAAACTCTAAAACTGCATGAAAGAAAATGCAATTGAGAAAATTCCAATATTGAAATATTTAAATTCTGGTTTAAATTAACTTTTTGTAACCAGTTGTTGAGAATAAACTCAGAGTTATTACTGTGTAATTTAAAGCCACCAATAAAATGCCAATTCTAATGGCCAGATACTTTGATGGCCAGATTTAAATGATTTTTCACTTAATTATTTGGCAGATCTGTTCTTAGAATATTTCAGAATTAGATGCATTGCAAATGCACAGAAAAGGTTGAGAAGACTCTAGATCCAGAGCATCCCACAACTCTGAGGAACTCCTTCCTCCTGCAGAAAACAATGAGCTCAGCATGAAGGGCAGAATAGACAAACTGGTTTGCCATAAAAAGCCCGGTTTCATCTGTGAACATAATCAAAGGCAGTGAACCATGTAGTTATTTGGCTATTATTTCACTTAAAAATATGTGAAAATCTATTCTTATTTCCTCTTTTCATGATCCAACACATTGGAAAAAGATTGTCCCACACTTTTGAGGCACAATGATGAAACATGTTATCCAAATAAATGTCAGAAACACACTAAGTCCTTATTTCTTCTCTAAAACCAAGAATGTTCCCAGCATTCATATACCTGGGTTCTAAATTGGCAGAGAAAGTAAAACACTGCAGATTTCTTCTTCACGGGACAAGGCAAGGACAAAGGAAGATGTGACTTAACAAGGGACTGGAGTCATCTCATAAAAGTAATGCCAGTTGTGAGGGATGGAGTAACAATAAAAACTAAGACAGACAGTGCTTTGTTAATTAGTGTATTACTAATTTCATATATATAATATGGAGCAGAAAAAAAACAAATGAAAAGAGAGCAAGCCAGTGGCTAATGTGTGAGAGCATATTAAACTCACACACAGACAAGCTTAATGGATTGTAACAATGAAATTTATTATAAATTTCATAATTCCCTCAAAAGATTGATTGATAATGGAGACTGATGAGTAATGCATAACTAAGAGGTAGGGAAAGTCTGGTATGACTGAAAGGCTCAGGCTTCAAGGAGCAGCATGCAAACAAGCCTACGAAGATATTAGTTTTTTAAAACCCAGGAGTATAACACATAATTTTGTAGATAAAACAACAGAACAAAAAGAAAAAAAGGTAAAAGAAGGGTGAATTCACTCTCTCTGCTTGAACTGAGACATCTATCTTCTCCTGCCTTTGGACGTTGGTGCTCCTGTTCCTCAGGCTTTCAGACCCAGATCAGGATTTAACACCATCAGCCCCTAAGCCTTCAGACTTAGACTGAATTATACCCCCAGCTTTCCTGGGTCTCCAGCCTGCAGAGGACAGACTGTGGGAATTCTCAGGCTCCACAAGTATGTTAGCCAATTACTACAATAAATCTAGATGATAGATGACAGATGACAGACAGATAAATAATAGATTATTAGATCAGTAAATGATGATAGATGACAGATTCAGATACACAGATAAATACAGATAGATACAGAGACAGAGATATAGATATAGGTATATAGGTATATAGATATAGATAAGACTCTGGCCCCGGGTATCCCACAAGGCTGCAGTTAAAGTAGCAGCAGAGACTGGAGTCATCTCCAGGCTTGAAAGGGCGAGTATCCTCTTCCAAGCACACTCACACGGCTTTTGGCAAGGCTCGGGTTCTCACTGGCTGGTGGCCAAAGATATCAATGTCTGGCCATACGGGACTCTCCAGAGGACTACTTGCAACATGGAAGATGGCATCTTCCAGAGTAAGGGCTCTGAGAGAGAGAAGGACTGAAGATGTCCAAGACAGAAGCTACGTGTTTTATAATCTAACTCGGAAATGACTTTCTATTCCTTCTGCTGTAGTCTCTTCATTGGAAGCATGTCTTAAGTGCAGACCACCATCATGGGGAGGGGATGGCATAAGGTTGCAAATACCAGGAGTCAGGAATCCCTGGGGGCCATCTCAGAGCCTATCTACCACACTCCTCTTTTGTTATTCTCTCCTTTAACCTTTTCTCTTCACTTCTTTTCCTTCCTGGTAGAGGCATTAGGGATTCAGAAGTTCACCCACTGGCTCACACCTAAAGCTGAATGAGAATGTGTGGAAATATGACTAAGATCCATTCTTTTAGGGTCACTCCCTCCAAACCACCTGTGCTTTCTATCGTAACATCTCAACTTTTTCTTACTTCCTTCATGACAGATAGTAAAGTAGATCCTTCCTAAGGCTCTTTATCAACTACTTTTAACATAACTTTGCCTCTAAGTGCCTAATCGAAAATTGCAACCCTAATAAAAAAATGAGAGAGGCATCAACAGAGCTCGAAAGGGTTAATCCCTTCACCTGCTCAACCAAGGACTTTTTCACTGTTTTTATAGACTATTAAAAATAATTACCTGCTTTAATACATGACACAGAAAGAGAAGAGACATTTTTGTACGTTTGTGTGTTTTAATATCCAAATTCCTATGCAAGTCCTCACTCCACAGTGGATCTCTGAGAATCTTCCATGTCACTAAAATTTAGATTAGATTAGTGCATGTCCAATTTTCTGACCAGCTGCCTCCTTCTCAGGTCCTCAGGGTGTACTTAGCACCTTATTGCCTCAAGACTGACATCAACATAGCCAATAGCAATTTATATTATTGGCACCATAATAGCTAATTTGTCTTCATGTTCTAGCAACTACCACTCTAGCCACCCTTATCCTCTCTGGTAGTAGCCAGTATTGGCATTTGATAGGCATACATTTTTTAAAAACTGATTTACAAGGAAGAGCTGGCTGCTGAAGCTAAAATCGAGTATTCTTCTTATGGTAAAATGTGGTGATTATCCTATGAGAAGCCTGAAGCAGAGTGCCACATGTTAGCTCATATTCAAAAACTTTTTGAAAATATGCTGGTGATATATTTCTAAACTTGTTAGTAAATAATTGCTGTTTATGATACCAATACTTTTCTTGCCATATGTACTGATGACTAAGTGATATGTTAATTCTAATTAGTATGGTACCTTATAAATCTATGAAATAAGGAAGTTCATTAACTACTGAAGCATTTTAGATGACGAGTAGCATGAAATGTCACGTATCTAAATATATTTTGGAGAAGGTGAAAATAGTAGTTAGAATTATTCTCATCTATTAAAATCCTGACCAAATATCTTCCAATGCTGAACCTGCCTTTCTAATCTTTTTGGCTCTAGTAATTTACTAGTGAGTAGAAATGGAGGGAAATAAGGAAAGGTAAGAAAAATATGTGGAACAAAAAAGATGAAAGAAGAATAAAAGATTAGCATGTAAAACAGCAATGTAAAATGCTGTAGTACAATCAAAACCTCTTTGGAAAAATAAAAAAGGGACTACGATTAAAATCCAAAGATATCACCTCATACCTATCAGACTGGCTGAAATCAACAACACAACAAACAGCAGGTATTGATGAGGATGTGGAGAATGCTATTGATGGGAATGCAAACCAGTGCAGCCCCTCTGGAAAACAGTATGGAGTTTCCTCAGAAAGTTAAAAATAAAACTACCCTATGATCCAGCAATTGCACTACTAGGTATTTACCCAAAGAATACAAAAATACTAATTCCAAGGAATACATGCACTCTGATGTTTATAGCAGCATCATCTACAATAGCCAATCTGTGGAAACAGACCAAATGTCCATCAACTGATGAATAAATAACAAAGGTGTTGTATGTATACATACACAATAGAATATTACTCAGCCATCAGAAAGAATGAAATCTTGTCATTTACAACTACATGGATGGAGCCAGAGACTATTATGCTAAGGGAAATAAGTCAGTCAGAGAAAGACGAATACTATGGGATTTCACTCATTTGTAGAATTTAAGAAACAAAACAAATGACCATAGAGATAAAAAGAAAGAGAGGCAAGCCAAGAGACAGACTCTTAACTATAGAGAACAAATTGATGGTCACCAGAGGGGAGATGGGTGGGGGGGATGGGTGAAATAGGTGACAGGGATTAAGGAGTGCACTTGTGATGAGTTCTAGGTAGTTGTATGGAAGTGCTGAATCACTAAATTGTGCACCTGAAACTAATACTACACTGTGTGTTAACTAACTACAATTTAAATACAAACTTTACTTTTTTTAAATAAATAAAGAAGAAAAACACAAAAACCAGAGTTGTATTTTATTTCATTTCTTCCTCAATTTCCAACACAGAGTAATTTGCACTTAGAAATATTAAGGGCATAGTTGTAATTGGTTTACTGCTACCTTGTGAATATTACGTATCATATAATAGATGGCCTGTTCTTCTTCCCATCCATTATTGTGAAGCTCAGAACTAAATATTTGACTCACCTCTAACAAATGCATGGATTTTGTATAGTATACATCTCTTTTTCCTGGATTTATTTCTCCCTCTCTCTATTTTCATCTTTGGGGGTATATTTAAAGATTTTATTTTTTGCTTATTTTTGGAGCAATTTTAGATTCACAGCAAAATTAAGAGGAAAGTATGGGCATTTTCTATATATCCTCTGTCCCCAGACATAGTCTCCCCCATTATAAACATCGCTTACCAAAATGGTACTTTTATTATAATTAATTAACCTACATTGACACATTGTAATTGTCTGAAGTCTATAGATTACATTAGGGTTCATTCTTTATGCTGTGTATCTAAAGGATTAGACAAATATATAATGACATGCACCCATCTCTATGTTATCACACAGAGAAATTTCACTTCCCTAAAATTTTTCTGCACTTTACCTATTCATCCCTTCCTTCCCCGCAAACCCTGGTGATCACTGATACTTTTATAGTCTTCATAGACTTTATAGTCTTCATTCTTTTCCAGAATGTTATATAGTTGAGAAATCATGTAGTATATATAGCCTTTCTGGTCAGTTTTGATCACTTAGTAAAATAGGCATTTCATTTCACATTGCAAAAGATATAGATGCCAGGAAGGATATGTACTGGGAAATATATATCTGTGTGTATGTGTGTATGTGTGTATACCATACAAGATATTTTCAAAGCTATTTCAAATAATTTTTAACAAAGTGAGAAAAATAAGTTAAACACAGGCAAATGCATAATCCTTCTTCCATGATGGTTCTTCTTGTCATGCATGTCTCAGAAAATCTTTCCCTGTCTCTCAACAAATTAGAACCCATTCAAATATCCTCTTTTATATTATCACAAAGTACTTATCATTATATGAAATTATATTGTTTTCTTATTTCCACATATAGTATTCCTACTAAAATATAGGTTTCACAAGAACAAGGACCTTCTCTGCTTGTTCACTACTAAATCCACAGCAACTAAAACAGCCTGTCATACAACAGGTGAAGGGGACCAAATCTATATACAATTTTTAGCTGTCAGTGGGGCTTGTCTCCTTCCCTTTCTCAGATGCCAGGCAATAAGCCACTTCACCTAGACTAAGACAGTTTACATAGAAATAGCAGGGCTTTTGAGTGATATTAACACTCTTCCTAGGTCTTTCAGTATGCATACTTTGGCCCTTAGTATGCATACTCTCCAGCATTGTTTTGGGGTCTGGAGGTTCTTTGTGTTTTGTTACTTATTTTTTTCCCAAATACTTTCATCTTATTTTTTCAGTGTTACAAGATTCATTGTTCATGTACAACACCCAGTGCTCCATGCAATATGTGTGTTTTGTTACTTAAAGAAACTAGCTGTTTTTTATCCTCTTGTGATGAGCAGAATTGTGTCTCTTCCAAAATTCCTAACCACTAATACCTGAAAACGTTATTGTATTTGCAGAGAGCATTTTTAAAAATGTATTTTTAAAAATAAGAAAACAATATAATTTCATATAATGATAAGTACTTTGTGATAATATAAATGAGGATATTTGAATGGGTTCTAATTTGTTGAGAGACAGGGGAAGATTTCTGAGACGTGCATGACAAGAAGAACCATCATGGAAGAAAGATTATGCATTTGCATGTGTTTAACTTATTTTTCTCACTTTGTTAAAAATTATTTGAAATAGCTTTAAAAATATCTTGTATGGTACACACACATACAAGTTTAAAAAGTTAAAATATAAGGTTCTTAGGATCAGTCTTAATCCAATAAAACTGTTGTCGTTTTAAGAAGAGGAGATTAGGACACACACATGTATAGTGGGAAGACCATGTGAGGACACCACGAGAAGACAGCCATCAGTAAACCAAGGAGAGAGGCCTCAGAAGAAATCAACTCTACTGACATCTTGATCTCAGGCTTCTAGCCTCCAGAATTATAAGAAAACAAATTTCTATTGCTTAAGTCACATGATTCAGGCACACAGTCTGTGATGGTTGTTATGGTAGCCCCAACAAACTACTACACCCCTTTTAGACCAATACACAAATATGGAGCCCAGCCCAAGAGTGATGGCCTCTCTCTTAGGGAGTTCTTTGTTGTGCTTTCAGGGTGCTGGCAGACATGCTCCTGAGGAACAATTATTATAAGAAATCCAATACTTCTCTCTTACAAGTTACCATAACTAATGAATTTTGTTATCATCAACATCACACATTTTGGGGGTATGGATAATTTTGCATCTTGCACAATAAGATAGATACTCAATATATTTTAATTGGGTGGATAAAAAGACATAAAAAAGGCAGCATGTAAAACTGATAATTGAATAAGGCAATTCTGATATGTGGAAATTGATCAAGACAATGGATAGGAAACTTGTCACCCCTACCAAAAGCAATATTTTACTTACTTGAATCCTGATTTGTTCTATCCTATAAAAAGACATGTTTGATTTATGCATTTAATGAAACCTGCACTGAAGCAGAAGAGTAATAACTCTACATGAATTTAAAAATTTTGTTTCACAGGATAAAATTGAAGGAACTTGAACCCCACATTTATTAGAAAATGATAGATAATCCTAATAGATAATATAATGCTACTATCATAAATTAAGGTTTTTCAGAAAAGCACAAATCAGATAAAATGTTTCCCATAGGCTTAGTCAGTGAACTAAGGGGAAGTACTGAATCAAGGATATACAATGGAGTAAAATATATAAATTAAAGAAGAACATACATTCTCCATGCTTAATTTTCAACAGGAATACATACTGTAAAATGGAATAGTGAACTATTATGAGCTATGAGACTAAATGAAATAATAATGAGGGGCATAAGCTTGGAAGATGCAGTGCCTTTGGCTGAGAGCAAGTCCTCAAGAGGGCCTCTTGAAACTTGGCAGGCATCACTTTCAGCAGCTTTGGAATGAGTGCTGTGGTTCTAAGAGAGAGATCCAGACAGTGTATCACATCACCTACTACAGTCTACCTCTTGCACTATTAATTGCTACTTGCTTCATAAATGTTAACCTAATCAGGGATATCTCCTCCAAGGTTCAATTTTTGTCTCTTTTCCCAGGGAAAACTGTAAGAGAAAGGATCCTGGAATAAGCTACAGCCCATGTTGCTGCTAGTCATAGAGCTGCAACCAATACTCATTATCATCCTCCTCCATTGTCCATTCTAGCTTCTCCTTAACCATCACTAGTAGTATTCCTGGTCTACACATCCTGCGTGATGAATTGACCTCTATCTCATTCTTGAGAGGTTTGGAGCCACAGGTCTGTATGCCCTTATCAGGTCAGAAGGGCTTGGATAATCGGGAGGGGATTTCAAAGGAAAGGTTTGGTGAGCCATCTGGATGCCAAATACAGTGATTTCCCCCTTATTTAAAGGAGATTAAATGAATGAATGAATGAATGAATGAATGAATGAATGAATGAATGAATGGAGATGTAAACCCAGACCCGCAATGGATGCCTGAAACTAGGCATAATACCAACCCTATATGTACTATGTTCTTCCCTATACATACATATCTAGGATCATTTATAAATTAGGTACAGGAAGAGATTAACAAAAACAATTAATAGTAAAATAGAATGATTATAACAATACACTGTAATAAAAGTTATGTGAATGTGGTCTTTGTCTTTCTCAAGATATCTTGTACTGTACTCATCCTTCTTATTCTGATGATGTAAGATAATAAAATGCCTATGTGATGATATCAAGCAAGATAAACAACATAGTGATTGTGACACAGCATTAGGCTACCGCTGACCTGCTGACCATATGTCAGATGGAGGATCATTTGCTTTCACTCCCTGGTTTACCTCAGGTAACTAAAACCAAGAAAAGTAAAACTCCAGATAATGGGGGACTTCTGTATATTCTGTCTGCCCTTATTATAAAACAGCAATCCTACCTACTTCTGATCTTCAGAGTCACTAACTCTTAGAGAAGAATCATTCTTTTCCCTACCTACTTGTCCTTTGGCCCAAGAAGCTCAAAGGGATGGGTAGTAGTCATTGCTTAACATTTAATGGCACTCTGTTTTGCCAATTTGTAGATTTCCCCCACAGGAAGAAGAGCTTTTATCCAACAATACCTAGAGGTATGTTGCTGAAACATACAAATTCTCTGAGAGGGTCATTGGGAGCAATGATAAACTGGCTATTCTACTTCCACATTTGATTCTCAGACTATGTATTCTCTCCATTGGGGACACAATACCATACAATCATTAGTAATTTAGTTGACAATTAGATACTATATTCTGGAGGGAGGAAAGCACCCCATTATCACAGGATATCTGCATCTTCAAAAGTCTGTTCCAGACCCTGGCTTCTGAATAGTGTGATATGTGATAGAGCAGGTGGATGTGTCCTCTGTCACATTTCCTTTACTGCAAATTTCTTCCTTTGGTCCAATGTAATATTAAACAGGATCCTTTATCAGTGGATCAAATCCTCCGTGAGCCTTCAGGGACTGGTGCTTGCTCGTGTAGTGTGGGAAAGAAAGAGAAACACATGCCTGAAATACATATGTTGGTTTAGTTCAATATCAATTGCTTCTGCTTCCAGGGTGGAACAAATACATTGTAATCAACTTGCCACAAATGGCTAATTGGTCTTCTCAAAGAACAGAGCCTGCTCAGGAACCCAGCATTGATCTCTGTTCCTAGCCAATTGGACATTCAGCCCAGCATTAACTATATCAACCCTGGTAAGTGAAAGCTCATGCTGTTGGGCCTATGCACTGCCTCTTTCTCTGCCATAATGACTAATCCGTTCATGTACCAATTGTGACACTACTGGAGCGGACAATACTAGAGCTGCTTGGCATATGTAGCTAAGCTCTTCCATTGACATCATTAGTGCCTCTTCTGGATTAATGTTCTCCAGGGGAAGTTAACCACGTGGTCCTAAGACCTTCACATTTTATCCCCATTTCCATATGTAGATCCACATGACTTCCCAAGATGTCTTTGCCCTTCACACACCAATTTTGATCCTTCAAGGCCCATGAACAACCAGTGAAGCCATTCACCACTGCTCTTGAATTTATATAGATTCTAACTGAGCTTTTTCTTTTTCCATACAAAGTAGATTATCAATAATGCCTCACAAAGTTCTCATCATTGAGTATTTTCCCTGATTGCTATTTTCAGGACCGTATCAGACAGGAGCTATAGTGCAGCAGCAGTCTGTTTTTGATCTACACCAAATTACAATACTGGCCTATCTATGAAATTTGACTTTTTTCTTGTTCAGTTAGATGGTCATAAGAAATCCTCCCTATAGCCACAGGTGTGCGCTAATGTATAAGTATCTGTGCAACAGTGGTAGATGATATAGGGGATTGGGATCCTTGCCCAAAGACCTTATTTGTGCTTTGTGGCAGAGCCTGTGCATGATCCAAGTTGTATAGTTTCCACCTTACTAAGATTTACTGCTAGACCTACATGACCTTATGACTTAGTGTGTCTCCTAGCTCCCAACTTTTTGTGGGCACCTCTGGATCCATTTTCACTTGATGTCACATGGTCAGTTGCCTATTTCTACCAAACTGGGTGCTTTGAACAGTGCATAATCTTCCATCAAAAAGAAATTCAAAGTCTTGCCTCCAGAAATCTATTAGGTCTACAGTAATCCTACTGATTACTGTAATATCAAGTAATCAAAGATTACTTGACATAAACTCTGCATATTTTTTTCCATCACAGATACCTCTGATACCACTAGGTCTGACAGACTGTATAATTCTAATGGAAGGTCTGCTAATACTGCAACCTGGACTGGCTGCAGAACACTTTTTTTGTTCTGACCCCACTCAGAGATGGTAGCCTCATGTGTCACTGGACAATGGACCAGAGCAATATTTCTAAGCTGTAGAAAATGCTATATCCAGATCTCCAATCCTTAGCAGTCATTGTGTTTGTTTGTTTGTCTCTTAGAGTTGGAGGCATGAGATGCAACAATTTATCTTTGACTTCATGTTCAGTATACCCCAGACAACCCCAAACACCAAAACTCATTAAAAACTTCAATAATGTGATGGCTCCCTTAATTATCATATGGTTTATCTTTCTACCTCTGAAGTAAATGTGTCTTACCAAGACCTCCAACACACTTCTCATTTATTTTGCTCTTAGAGTTTCTTTGTTCTAATAACTATCTTTATTGTCTTTGCTGCTTTGGACCCCTAATAACCACATCAACCTTCCCTTTTGATTATAATTGTGCCTACCTTGTTTTTGGTGATTAAGTTCTGCCATCTGTCTTCTATTATTTCCTATCATCATATCATCCCCATTGCTATTAGGGAGCCCAGTTCTATACGAACATCTCTATCATCATCTCTGGTGTTCTGAGTTTAATCACCATTGGGCTCCTCCACAATGTTGGTTTTTCTCCCACCAGCACAAACTTCATAGCATGGGCAGCTAGTGGATTTTCCAGTTTTTCATAGTGTATCTACTCTAGAAGGCCCAGTTATCTGAGATTTGTACTCTTTTCTCCCAAAGTTCTCACAGAATTCTTGCATTCCTGCTTAGTATGAACCCTAACTTTATCCAAGCTTTCAACAGCCAACCTAAAAAGCATGTTGGCAGTATCTCCTGTATCCTTTCCAGGTAGTTAAGTCCTATGCATGGGAAGATCTTCAATAAACCCGCTCTTATCCAACTTTATGTTCTGAACCTCCCTCTACTTTGATCCAACTCTTAGGCATCCAGCTCCATACATTTTCTTTTGGCTCTTAGTTTGTCTATGTCCTACAGTCTTGTGCAGGGTAGAGTCCATTTTCTACTTTAGCAAGTCCAGCAGTGCCTTGCTGAGTTATTCTGTGACTTAACCTTAGTTGTCTGTTGGCTAAAAGAGAGTTGAAGGTTGACCCTGACAGAGAATAGAAAGGACATATGTTCTCTTGCAAGGCATAGGCCCTTGCATCACCTTTGATCAATGCAATTTTAACAGGGAAGAATGGACCATTTCTGCAGTTCCAAAACAGTCAAGAAAAACTAGGGATCCAAAACTGTCAGGTGCAGCAGCACAGATGTCTCCCATTTCAGGTCTCAGAGTCCTCTTCTTCTTAATTTGGTATCCTTGGCATAGCAGACTTTCTGAGTTTGGAATTTAACCTTCTCTAGGGCCCTGGTGTCCTTCTAATTAAGTTCTGAGACTGATCCTCAGCTTTTTCTGTCCTTGGATTCCAGAAGGCGATACTGTTTATATTCTCAAAAAGGATATGGGAATTTCACACTTGAGCCCAAATGGGTAATTAACCACCTTAAGTGCTTAATTTTCTTTCTCTAATACATCGGTAGCACAGGCCATTATATTCTATAGACCTATTATTACTAATCATCCTAAACATCTCAAATCCCTACCTCTAAAACCACTGCACTCTTTTCAACTACATACTATCCCAATTCAATACTGATGAAAGTTTACCACTGCACCACTACAATATAACAGCTAAAATAGAGGCCTCTGCCCATCCCACTGAGAGCTCTGGAGCTGACATGGCCCTTAAGAATGTCCCAGTGTAAAGTACGAGGCTCAGGCCCTTGAGCCACATCTATCATTAAGCCATTTCCTGTGAACTTCCATTTGGGAGAGCACATAACCTCCATGAGGCCGCTCCCTTCAACTGCAGGCAATGCTTCATAGGGACTCAGTTGTGAACCCCTGGCAAGCAACAACACTTTAGCAACTGAGTGCCTTGGAATCATGACTTCTACTATGTAAGGTTATTAGTAAATATGCATGGGCTGAAATCCACAGTGACACTAAATAAATTTAGCATTGCAATATAATAAATAAATCTGTTTTCAATAGAAAAAAAGTGTCATATAAACAGTTTGGAACAATGGGAATGCTAATAGCAACCTGAAAAAAAATAGGTAGTAGGTTTTGATAAAGTTTTACAAAATGCTGAAGCACACTGTATTAGATTTTTAAAAATATCCTGTTGGGAGAAATCTTACATGATGATAAAAAGAAATTCAACAATCCCACAGAAGAAATTATAGAGTAAGGGAGTCTTTTTAAAATCTTTATTTTATAATTAAACTCTATCCATTTATCTCTGTCTTTCCCTGGAATGGATTTTTTTCAAAAAGGGTAGGTTAATCCTCCCTTTCTCTCTCTGCCCAAAAGGTCATTAATTTTTCTACAGCAGCAATCAAGGGAATATATTACAAAAGAAAATTATTCACATCAGTATGTGCAGGTACTGAAAACCTGTGCCACATGTAAAGTATACAACGGGCAATGACATTCCTGCACACAATAGATGTCCACTTGATTGTGAGTTCTCTGAGAGCAGGATTATGTCATTCATGTTTGTATATCAAATGCCTGCCACAAAGCCTTGCAAAGAAAAATGCCTGAAAAATATTTTGTGAGGGAGCTGATTAATAAGAAATTGAGGAATATAAACTCTGTGCTTAGATTCAGAATTTCATTCAAGTGTCTAGTAAATGAATTATCTCAGGTTGACCGAGAACATTTTAA
The DNA here is from genome assembly GCA_028646535.1 of Procyon lotor. NCBI lineage: Eukaryota > Metazoa > Chordata > Mammalia > Carnivora > Procyonidae > Procyon > Procyon lotor. The sequence continues at coordinate 7,308,352 of CM053607.1, forward strand.
ATAAAGTTTCAAATAGAAAGAGTATCCTCGCAGACCTTTATTATGGGAATTATATAGCTTATTAAAGGCAATTTAAAGTTATTTTCCTAAAAAATGGGTATATAGTAGCCTGTGTTCCTCAATAAATACTAAAAGAGTCAGCATATATTGACTGGGAATAAATTACAGGACAAGATGTTGCTAGGTGCTGGGAAGTAGGATAAATAATACACAATACCTTCCTCCAAGAAACTTACAGATTTCCAGTGATGGTAACATTCCAGTGAAAGCTAATTATGATCAGGCAAAGTAACATAAAAATTAAGTTTAAGTATATAGTTGAATTGGTATTTCTTTACTCAGCTACAGGTTTTCCCTCTTTGAGTAACAGAACCCAATTTTTATTTGAATATGTGAACTCCTGGAATAATTATTTCCCAGCCTTGTTTGTAGCTATAGTAGCCATGTGTTAATAGTCTGAATATATAATTTTGTGGCCCTCCTGCCACTAAAATTCATGTACTGAAATCCTAACCCCCAAGGTGACGGTATTGGAAAGTGGAGCCTGTGGGAGGTGATTAGGTCATGAGAGTTATCTGTAAATGAGATTAGTTCCCTTATAAAAGAGCCCTAGAGAGCTCCCCCATACCATGGGAAGACACAATGAGAAGATGGTTATCTTTAAAACAGAAAGAGAGTCTTCACTAGACACTGAATCTGCCAGTGCCTTGATCTTAGACTTCCCAGCCATGATAAATGTCTGTTGCTTAACCATCTCAGGTTGTGCTTTTTTTTATTTTAGCAACCCAAGCTGACTAAGACACCATGTAACCAATATCTGGTAGATGGAGTGTAAGCACGGTCTGTGAGAATTCCAAGAAAGTCTCTTTAAAAGGAGCTCAAATATCCCCACTTTGAATACTCAGAATGGGAACATAATGGTCAGAGTTCTAGATGCCATCTCGCACCATGAGGTAACTTAGAGAAAGAAAGTCACATACTGAGAACAGCAACTGGTAAACAGCCTGAGGCCCTGGTGATTACCAGAAAAACCATGCTACCCATGGAAAGAAGCACGTGTCTTGCTTAGGCCACTTCAACTTGTTCATATTTGTTAGTATACTTTATTAAATAAAGGCAAACCAAAATCTAGTGGATACTGGACAAGTGAAAAGTAGTCATTTGTTCTTATAGGAGGACAGGGAGTTTTAGGGAAGAAGCATTTTTTGAGTTAGACCTGACAGGATGAGAAAAATCTGTCTTTTTTAAATTTTGAACTTAACCTTTACCAGTAGCCTGAAAAAAAAAAATAGAGATGAATGTTAAAATATTTGTGTCAAATCAATTCCAAAGGAAGACTTAGTACTAAGAGCTATATTTATTGAGGTTTAGTTGTTCCAGGCTTCTTATTTAGCTATGGATATACTTAAAATCTTTCTTTGAAACTCTAAAATGAAAACCGTAATTTATTTGCCTGTAAAAGATAAACTTACCATCAAACAGATCATAATCTTAAAAGCACACCTTAAAAATATACATAAGAGCTGATTATGCTTTCAAAATAATTAATTTTGAGAGCAGAAATATAAAAATGTATATATTTTCATGTGTATATGAAAATGACCTACTTGATTCCACTAAATACAGAATGAATTATTTTGGTATCATACTAAATACATAATAAGCTGTGGGGCAGAGCCTCCTGCAGATACCAATGCAAAACCAATAGAGAAGTATATGAAAAACCTTTCACTCTGTTGACACTAATTTATAGACTGCAGCAATTTTTGCAAAATAGGTTATTGTCTTCCTTGACATATATTCCTAAACATACAAAGATATAGGTTGACATACATTCCTGGAAAGAGTGCATGTGGTATTTGGAAGAAGAAGGAAGGAGAATATTGAGGAGCTATTGCAAATCATATAATATTGTAACTAACTTAAGTATATCCTTGGAAAGAATCCTGAAGTGAATATTTTTATATTCAATTCAAAATCGGTAATTTTTAAAAATAGTTTGTCAAAACTTATCAAGAACTCTGAAGAGTCTCTTACCCTCTTTTCCAGCTAACAGGTTGCAAGGTAACCACAGTTTGATGGATGCTAGCAGATGACCCAAGACTCCTGGGTCAGAAACAAAGGATATTACTCCTGACAAACTCCACGGAGGCAATGCAGAAGGGCACAGGAGGATACTGTACACACAGCAGGCTGCTGTCACAGAACCCGAAATTTTCACAAAGTGCTGCTAACTTTCCTTGGACAATGAGGAGTGTATTGTTTTTTATGTAAAAATACATATATTATTATACCAGACAGTAAACAAATCTGTTCTGGGCTGGACAGAGAGACAGTCCCTCTATCTTCCAAGGATGAGGGGCTTCCAAGACATCTTAAGGATGTCTGCAGACATCCTTAAGAAGATAAGCAGTGCTTGTGATTACAAGATGTGCAGAAACGTAAGGGACCCAGGAAGAACTGTCCCCCAGAGAAAGAAGTACATTCCCCATTGGAGGCACAATGACAAAACCGTCTTTGGGAGAGGAATCAGACTAGCAAGTGTAAGGAACTGAAAAGAGGCCAAGAGGTCTATAGAGCAGGTTAAGAAGGAAGAGAGCAAAAGACAGATCATATGGGGACTTTAAATCCATGGGGAAAAAGGAGGTTTTATTCTGAAGACAAAGGGGAGTCACTGACTATTTTCCAGCAAAAGAGAATCACAGTCTGCAATGAAATTTATATTTTAGAAATATTACACTTTAAAATATTACAAGTACTGAGGCACCTGGGTGGCTCAGTCAGTTGAGCGTCTGATTTTGGCTTAAGTCATAATTTCAGGATTGTAGGAATAAGCCCCATGTCAGGCTCCCCGCTCAACAAGCAGTTTACTTGAGATTCTTTCCCTCTGCCCCTCCCCCTGCTCTCTCTCCCTCTTTCTCTAAAAATAAGTAAATAAATATTTAAAACAAACAAAAATATATTACAAGTATATATATTACAAGTATTGATTAAAGGGTACAAAGTTTCAGTTACTCAAGATGAGTAAGTCCTAGAGACCTACTATACAGCACAGTGTCTATAGATTACTGAATATATAATTAAAATTTTGTTAAGAGGGAGGATCTTGTATTAAGTGTTCTTATCACAAAATAATAAGATAAAGAAGGAGTATAGGAGGAAAGTTTTGGGGGTAACGGGGGAAAATACGACATTGGCTGCTGTGCTATGTAGGGAATACATTATACAGGAGGAGCAAGAACAAGAGTTAACACCAGGCAGACCAGTTATGATGGCAAAGATGACTGAGGCAAAGACTAGCACAGTCAGGGGGAGATGGAAAGAGAACAAAGTCTGTATCTATTCTGAAGATGAAAATGATGAAACTTAGCGACAAATTGGGTATGAAACAATTAGATGGATAGTTGGGATACATAAGATGGATCAGGAGCTAGACTGGGACAGGAGAACTATATTTGGAAGTCATAGGGAGTAGGATATGTAAAGATACAGGAACAGATGAGGATGCCGCATACAGAAAAGAATAGAGAAGGGAACCTTGTGGCAAAGGCATACAACGTGATCAGATAGGCGAGAAGAGGAGGAAGTCATAACAAGGAGCGAGAAAATGAGCCACTGATTAGGTATTCAAGATATTCGAAATTCAAGATGGTTTGGTGTTATGGAAACAGAATGGAGATATTTCAAAGAGCTATGTCTAAAGCTTATGAGAAGTCAGGTAACACAAAGACAGGTAAGTGCCAACTAGATTTAGCAATGTCGCATTTTTTGATGACCTGTGAAAGCTTCAGTTTCACCGAAGCCAAAGTCCAATTAAGAGGGGATTTAATTATTCCCACCACTAGAAGAAATGGTAATTATGTGACCAGACAGAAGTGTCAGCTAATGCTACAATGGCAATCATGCTGCAATATAAGTGTATCAAATCAATATATTTTACACGTCAACATGCCCTAATGCCTACTCCATGCTACATATCAATTATATCCAAAAAAGTGAAAAATATGGTAAAGTTTAAGAATTGGCATTCAGTGGGCATTTCCACTCAATACATAACAGAACATTTACTATAACATAGTCCCATCTACTTTCTCACTAAAATAAAAGATCTTAGAGGACAGAAGTAGAGCTTTTCACCTTCATATCCAAAGGCTCATACGTAATAAGCATTTAGTAAAGATTTTAAATGAAACAAACAAAAGGGTGGACTGAGGAGAAAACCATAAGTGAATCGGTGAGGGCTAAGGAATGGAAGCACAGATAGCTTCTTTCTGGAGGTCTGCTTTGACCTCCATAGCAGAGAAATAGGGCTTGTGAGTATATGAGTATACGAGGTCAACGAACCTAAAATGGGAGGTAGTAAAGTATATTTTTATATTATTGGGAAAGATCTGGAAAACACCATGATCTTTGGGAAAGGCAAAGAGGACAGGTGGAGGAGTTTATATTACAAAGGCTAGGGGGAATTACTTCACAAAATAGGAGGGTAACTATAAAATCTGTGCATAAGAGAAATTATATTTGTGTCTTTGGCAGGAAAAAGAAAGAGTTCTAGTCTAATAAAACTCCATTTTTTTCAATGAAGTGTGGTCCTCTTATTTTTTCTTATGAAATGTCTTATTTTCCCAGTGAAAAATGGAGGTCAGGAGTTGAATATATGGGTGAGAGAGGGATAGGGGTAGGTGGGAGAATGGAGAAGATAAGAAAATATAGAAAAAATGAACACACTAGCAAGAATCCTTTTAGGTTATGATTTTGTTTGTCCCTAAAGAATAAGCATAAACAATTCTAAGAAGGTTTGACTAGAGAGCTTATCAAGATTATAGATCAAAGTTGGGGGGAATGAGAAGACCCTGATAACATAAGTTGTGGCTACTAAAACTTTGTTGCACTAGGTTAGGTCCTAGTATATACTACTGTAATTTTCACAAATCATGAGGAAGGGATGATTTTCCCATTTTACAGTTGAGAAGACCAATGCTCAGAAACGTGAAGCAGCTTTCCCGTGGTGAACCACAACCAGTATAAATAACAGAATTGGATTTAGGATCAAGTCTGACTCAAAAGCTCATTTTCTTCACACAGCGGTGGGAGGCACTACGACACTTTTACTCAAGGAGGGTATGTGAAGAGATCTCTATTTCAGGAAAGTATTTCCTCCAGAAGTGTGGATAAATCAGAGGAACAGAGACAAGAGGTAGAACTGAGCTTTGAGAGTGTTGTCCTCAGTCAGTTCTGGGTAAAGGCATATAACAACGGAAGGACAGAAACTAAACATCTGTCGGCTTGTTAAGTTGAGGTGATGGACCCCACATCTACCTAATGGTTCCCTTTCTGCCATATCAATTACTTCTTTTTTTAAGATTTTATTTTTAAGTAATAAAAATTACTTAAATCTTTACACCCAACATGTGGCTCTAACCTACAACCCTTAGGTCAAGTTAGATGCTCTACTAACTGAGCCAGCCAGGTGCCCTCATATCAATTTACTTATTCTGCTACCAGTGGCTCTAAAAAGGAGACACTGGCACCATTTTACTTTCCCTTTCTTTTTCACCTTCTCCTCTGACCTCAGAGGAAGGGGCTGGAAGGGTGGGGGGCGATGAGGAGGGGAAGAAATGGGAGAAGGGCAATTACAAAGCACAAAGGCAAGCTCAACCGCATTGTCTCAGGGAGATTCAGGAACAAGTCAGTGTAAGTAACCTGCAATAGCTAGCTCTGCGTATCAGAAGGGGGGGGGTCAGAACATGGGCAAGACAGCTCCACTTCAAATTCATCCTCCTGGGTTTGTGTTGCTTGTAAAACATGTTCCCCTTTCACATTTTTAAACTTTGTGTGTATGTGAGAATTGTGAAAAACTGAAGAGAACAGTATCTGAAGACAGATGATCCAATATTAATTTAAAAACAATCACCTTATGTGGACACGGCCTCAATGTTCGCCAAATGTTTGTAATAAACAGAAATATTCTCCTAACAGGTGCAGTTGCTGCAATGAACATCACAGCGGGCACACACAGCATTTCCTCTACAGTTGGGCCATTGAAACAAAGTGCAGAATAATGAAAATATATGACTGCTCAGATGTATTGGGAGAAAATCATTTGCCCAGTGGTAACTGATGCTTACTGAGGACAGAGAAACACAAGAAAAGTATTGTGATTCAGCCCATATTTCTGTCGCCACCTGTATACGCTACCCCACAGGCAGAACAGATAGAGAATGTGAATTTGTCTTTGGAGCAATATAATTTCATGTATTTTTTTTCTGTCTTGGGTTCCCTTTTATTCCTTTTTCACACAACACCTTTCTTTGATTTTTTTTTTAATGTGCCAGGTAGTATACATGTATTTCTCCTTTTTTCCCCCTCATGGTGTGGGGGGAAAAATCCCTGAACAGATGTTGCTGTAAGATTGCCAAACTCATTTTGCTTTTGATGTGCCGTGCTCAAAGCGACTTTCTGGAAAGCACATTGGAAGAATGTACTTCTTGTTGTGTACTGTACGTTTAATAGCTGGAAGAGAGTCGGGAAAGGTTTCTAACACTGTTCCTGAAAATGCTAATGTCACTGAGCGTGCAAAAATGAACAGAAGGAAAAATCTGGCAAAGGGTTCACATGATAAGACACAAAGGTTGCATTTATAAGTCTATTAATAGTATTTGGAGACAGATGATTCAATATTAATTTTAAAACAATCACCTTATGTGGACATGGCCTCCATATTCATCGAATGGCATAATAAGGAGAAATTTAAGAATGTTATATTTTAAATATATATATATATATATATATTTACTCACTATATATATAGTGAAAAAATGCTTAGGGCAGGGAGGAATTTAGCAACAACTCAAAGATGCAGTTTGATAAGCATTAAAAATTATAATAAAGTGCAGGGAAAAAATACCAAAATAAATAACAAACCACTAGCAGCCAAATTTCCTCTAAAACCAGTTGGCAGTGAAACTTGTAATGTCATGAACATGACAATGTAGTCATGGTGAACGTGACCATGTTGTGTGACTGTAAATGTTGTAAAAGCATCTAAACTTATAAGTTAGGCCTTCATCTTCCTGAACATAAGCACACAAACAGCAGCAGAGTTAGTTTCATTTTAGGGTCTCTCTCTTGGCTTATAGATGGTTATCTTCTCCCTATGTCTTCATATGATCTACCTTTCTGTGTCTTAGTCTCTTCTTATCAGAACACTAATCACACTGGGTTAGGGCTCTTCCCAAGAACATTATTTAATCTTAATTATCTTTTTTTTTTTCTTAATTATCTTTTTAATGACCTTATGGTTTGTCTCCTTCCAGATCCTAATCTCAGGAAGCAAACTAAGGGTGGCTGGGAGGTGGGAAGGTACGGATAGGGTGGCCGGATTATGGACATTGGGGAGGTTATGTGCTATGGTAAGTGCTGTGAAATGTGTAGGCCTGATGATTCACAGACATGTACCCTAGGGCAAATAAAACATTACATGTTAATAGAATGAATGAATGAATGAATGAATGAATGAATGAATGAATAGCTTTTTAATGACCTTATCTCCAAATACAGTCACTTCCTGAGGTACTAGGGGTTAGGGCTTCAACATAAGAGCTTTGGAGGGACATAACTAGCCCATAACCTAACACTGAACTCCTGTGTCCAGAACTGAGCTACACATTAGGGGTATACAGAAGTAGTCTCTGGTCATTTTCCCCAAGAGCTTACAAATGAGTGTGACACACAGTGCCTACGGATCCGTCTAAGAAGCACATCTTCCACAGAATGCTAGAACATAGATGCTAAGGAAATACAAATGATTGAACAACCAAGTTGATGAAATCAAAGGAGACACAAAAAACATGTGACATTTGAGCTGTGACTTGAAAACTGAGCAGAAACTCACTGGACAGAGAAGAGTTACGAAGGCTAAATCAGGAAGGACTACAACAACCTGGCAAAGACACAGACCTACAAAGAGACATAGTCAAGGCTTATGACATCCCAAGAAACTACCAAAACACAAGCAAATGAATTACTACAAAAGTTGTTTAAATGTCCCCTCTAAGAGCTGTAACATATTTTAGACAATTAAGGGAAAAATTAAGATATATATGAAATTAAATTCAACTTCAAGGCTGAGTCTGCATGGATTTTTGTAGCAAACTGTTGCTCCAACTTTAAAGTCTAATTAACAATAATTAAAATAAGACATCAGGAACTTCTAATTCTCCTGGATTTGGAACAGAAATATTTTAAGTCAGACTTAGGATCAGGCTAACACAGTCACGTACACAGGTGAAAGTGGCTTTATGTACACAATGTACTTATTGTACAATCTATCTGGGACTCTCATCACATTTACATATCGCTTAGGAAGGTTAATGACATTTTTGCTCTCACTCATCTGAGAAGAGAAAATCCAAGATCTAGTTGCTTCGTTAACCATAAAGATAATTCTTTTAGTAAAGATGGTGAACATGACCATGTTGTGCGACTGTAAACGTTGTAAAATCATCAACTAAAAACATACTCATCTTTTTAAGTTAGGCTATTTCAATTCAGTGTATTTCCCTGGCCAAGATCATTGACACAGTCCTTGGAACACTGCTATTCATGTAACACAAATAGATTTTACAGAAGTAGAAAAGAATAGGGCTTCACATCGATCAGTAATTTACTTCAGATCCCTGCCTTAACTATGTGAATTAATGCCCACATTCTAGCTCAATCTCTGGAAAACCACAGTATTTATCTGTAGCATATTTTGTGTCAAAACACCCAGAAAAAGAAAAAAGCCCAGTTACTGATGCCAGATAAGAAGCAACCTAATTATCTATTTTGAGGCATACAGTTCCTAATTATTTGCCTCTTCTTGTGTCCATTCAATCTATAACTAAATAACTGAAAGATCTTCTCTTCAGGACTCCTCTGTGAGGTGACAAATCACAGGTTGAGGATAACTGAAATCACTAAGTTTGCAAAGACGCAAGCACAACAACCATTAAGGATACACAGTAGATTCTGATATTCATCTCAGGTTCTCTTTAAAACACTACTGTGGCTGAGGGAAAATGTTGACGTTGGGCATCTGGTTTTCCTGATCTTGTAAGTGGGATGCAAGCTTCCAGATTCAGAGCTATTTACTGAAGTCTTAGATTTTGGAAAATGCACTTGCTTCAAGTGCAGACTTTTGACTCCTGGATGCTTACAGGCTGATTTCTTCAGAATAGCTTACTTTTATTTAATAAACTCAGCCAACCAACACACATGACGTGATGATACCATGGTGCTCTTTCTCTCACCCAGCACGCCGGATCTGGGTCTTGAGACCTGGCAACATGCTTATAAACAAAGGATAACAGGAATTTGCAGCGATGAGGGGCAAAGGATGACAGTTGCTAAAATCCATCTTTAAGATCTCTGTCATTTCCTTTGTGCCCCATTAAACACATCACCGGAAGGATTATTCCAGAACTTTAGTATTTAATTGCCTTGCCCAAAGTGAAGGGTCTATGCAAGCACTAAGGCTTAGTATATTATATTCAGTAAGCACAGACTGTTTGTTTTTTTTTTAACTTTGTCTATAAGTCTTGATGCAGTCTGTAAAGACAGGCATTGCAGATATCTTTGATGTTAGCAGAGAATCCCACCATCACCTAGGCTAGCCTCTAATTGTTTTTTTCCCAAACACAGGACATTTTAAAATGCCAACAATGTTTTTGTTTTGTTTTGTTTTTTAAGATTTTATTTATTTGAGAGAGAGAGAATGAGAGAGGGGGAAAGAGAGAGAAAGAGAAAAGGAGAAGGGGGAGGCTCAGAGGGAGAAGCAGACTCCCCGCAGAGCAGGAGATATGGGACTCGATCCCAGGACTCCAGGATCATGATCTGAGCCGAAGGCAGTCGCTTAACCAACTGAGCCACCCAGGTGCCCCTAAAATGCCAACAATGTTAATGAATATTTCAAATGGGATGTGAAGACTGTACACATATCTATATGCACACAATTATGTATTTCAAAAACAGTGACAATAGTTGTTTTATTGATCGGAAAAGTAATGCTATCTTTCTAATTAACCAAATTCCAGAAATATAGGGGCTTTATTTTTTTAATTCACAAAGTTACTAAAAATAATTAGAGACAAGTGCTATTTAACCATTAAGTATTCAAAGCAACTATCTGAGAACATGGAATAGAAAATGTAAGAACATCCCGATTACCTATGTAAATGGCCTTTCTGATTTGTGCTATTATCCATTTTTGGCAGCCATTATTCTAAAACCGCATTCCCACTTAAAAAAATAAAAGAAGAAAAATGCACAGATGTGTAAGCTGAACTGAAGAGAGCTGTGATGGCAGAGCTTCCAGTTGCTAGGGTAACCAGATCTTTTGTCTGCCTATTTAAATGGCTTTCTCCTTGGTAAACTGAGACTGGCCTTGTGACATTCAGTGAAAAGTAAAAGTTGAAATGATAATAATATCTAAGCATATATGTATTAAATGAACACTACAAAGTTTTACTTACAGACTATGAGCATTCATTATTCAGTCAGTGTACTGATTAAATGATCTCGCAGTTGTTTATAAATAAAGATAATACTACCGGGCATAGCTGAAAATATCAAAGCATTCTTAGATGTTACTTTTATCCTACAAAAGGGTAAAATTTATTTTTTTAATGGAAAAATATTTCTGAGTACCTGTTATGTGCAGGCACAGAATTGTGATATTCATGGTCAATACTGAATTTTGTAGTGATCTTCTTATACCCTCCACTCACTATGAAATAAAGTACAACATAGAAGAATTCAGGGGCATATAAAGTCATTAGGAATAATACCTCCTAAAAGAGACAAGGTCAGGGTTAGGGTTAAGGTTAGAATTAGGTATTGTTATTCCTATTTTTCAGGCAAAAAAGCAGATGGTCAGAGGGATTAAGTAACTGAACCAAGGGCCCCTCTAAATCACTTTGTATACATCAGAGATTTTCCAACAACATGTATGACTTTTGAGAGTATGAAGAATGACTTACCTTAGAAAAGAAAAGCAGGGCACCTGGGTGGCTCAGTCTTTAAGGGTCTGCCTGCAACTCAGGTCGTGATCCCAGGGTCCTGCGATCGAGCCCAGCATCTGGTTCCCCACTCAGCAGGAAGCCTGTTTCTCCTTCTCCTACTCCCCCTGCTTGTGTTCCCTCTCTCGCCATGTCTCCCTCTGTCAAATAAATAAATAAAATCTTGGGGCGCCTGGGTGGCTCAGTCATTAAGTGTCTGCCTTCGGCTCAGGTCATGATCCCAGGGTCCTGGGATCAAGCCCCACATCGGGCTCCTTGCTTGGCAGGGAGCCTGCTTCTCCCTCTACCATTCCCTCTGCTTGTGTTCCCTCTCTAGCTGTGTTTCTCGCTGTCAAATAAATAAAATCTTTAAAAAAAAATAAAAATAAAAAAAATAAATAAAGTCTTAAAAAAAGATAAGGGAAACAATAACATCAGGATATCTGCTGACTGAATTATGACTTGTTAGTTTTCTTTTTTTAAATATATCATGGAATTTTTTTTATTTTTATTATGTTTTGTTAGTCACCATAGAGCATGCCATTAATTTTTATGTAGTGTTCCAAAATTCATTGTTTGTGATAACACCCAGTGTGTAAGTTAGTTTTCTAGGTGTCTCATATGACGGTTGGATCACAGATTCGATCTTCTCTACTCAAGACTAAATCCAGCCCTTATCTGTTGCTCTTCTCCTCCCTGAAGAAGAGCAACAGATAAGAAATGTGCTCTTCTCCTTTGCAAATCCTACCCAGGTTGTCCAGCCATCCCATAAATAATGCTTATCATCATTATGTAGCCAGGTAACTGATACTCACCACCATTTGCTATATTGTTATGCTTCAGAATTCTTATTAAAAGAGACCACAAAAAAAAAAAATCAGAAGCTGAGTTTCACATAACACAGACCTGTTCTCAAAGGGTTCAAACACCAAATAATTCCTCTCCACATGCTTTCTTCCCATTCGCCTTTAGATCCTTCGCTCTCAGAGTGATGCCTTTCCAAGCATAAAATTTTGTTCTCCAAGTCAAAGATAGGCTTCATTTGAATTCTTCACCTAAGATAAACATTATTTACATTGATAATTTGAGTTTTCTTATGAAAAAAAAAAAAAAAAACCTATGGTTTAAAGATTATTATCTGTTACATTCTACGCAAATGAAGTTTTACAATTGATGACTTGAGAAAAAAGAACAATGGTCTATTTAAAACAGAGGGATTTGCACCTGTTTGAATGACTTAAGTTTTGGTTCAAATGGCCTTGAAATTCTTGTGTGTGAGGGCCAAATCATTTCTACCTGAGGGAATTAAAAAGAACAGAAATAAGGGGGAAAAAGATAAAAGAGAGGAAACTAATAGAAAACCACATGTCATGCGTACAATAGAAAAATTGGCCTTATGTAGTGAAATTATTTTTCTCTTTTTGCTATGTGACTAGGCAAGGTGAGAAGGCATTCTGAACAAGGAACCTAAATGAAAAAATAGAAATCTTTCTATGAAGAACCTGTAATCAGGAAATTTTCATGTTTTCCTCCAGGAATGGAAGGACCTGGAACACCGAAATATTATTTGGGCATGCAAAAGAATTTGACCAGAAATATGGAAAGTCAAGGTGAACTGATGCTTCTAAATCAGGGAGTAAACTGGAGAAAATTAAACTGTACGAAATAGCAATTCATTAAGGTTTAATTTGCAATAGTAGTGCATTTTGAGCATGTGTGCATCCCTGTATAATTTTCTGTAAAATTGGATCTTATAATTTATAATTATAATTTTATAATTTTCTGTAAATGTTTCATTTTTCTTATAACTGTAGTATTTTAATAGAATGCTCATTTCTTAAAGAACTATGATATGTTTTTCCAAAACAATAATTAAGCAGTTAATTATTATATTTCAGTTGGCATTACTATGGGAATATAGTTGTTGTACCATGATGTTATGGCACAAAATGTGCTGTGTAACCCTTGACAGCAAACCCTAATTATGGAACAATCCGGAGTGGCACGAACTGCCTCAGGGGTAAAAATTATTCAGTTCAAGACTATGAAGAAAAAACAAACATTACACAGATCAAGTCCTGTTCTGTAGCTGAAAATGTATATGGTGTAGAAAAATCAGCATGTGATACATCAATGCACCAGCACTCCAAGGCATTCTTGGCCTCAGAAGACATCATATTGCTGCACCTGGAGCATTTAACCTGTCAGAGCTAAAGATTCTCAAGGTCAAGCTATAGAAGATGTATTTCTATAGCTATAAACACCTGGTAAATTTCCAATACACTTTAAATTACTTGTAGGAAATGTTTTCTCTTAATGAGCCACTACTTATTGTGAACCATGAAGTGCTTGAAACATAAATTACAATTAATAATAACAACAATCAGAGTATAATTATCCTTAGGTTACAGATGTAGAACATCTCCCTGGGTTTCTGTAAGTAAGGAAGCTGTTGTGGTCCCAGAGACAGAGATTCTTTGTTCATTGTTCCCCCAGGACCCACACAGGGGAAGTCTGGTCAATGCCTTCTGGTCCCACATCAAGCAACTCCTTGCCTGCAGTTGTGTCCTATGGTATCACTGTGAAGTATAAATCAGAGTAATCTGTGTTTTCAAAGCCATCTTTTCATCCATCCAGCACTGCGTATTTTCCTGATCTCTCGATCCACGTCTTCACTGGGAGGTCTGCCCCTGGGGAAGAGTCTTGAAGCATCTCAGTTCTGGGAGCTCATTCAGCTTCTCCAGAAAAGAAATGATGGTACTAGCAGGAGATATAATTCAGGGTCTGTAGAAGTATCTGGGCTGCCTGTGATGGCTCCTACAACTTTTCATTCTGAAGTATGTAAATGTTTGGGGACTCACATTGAGACTTGCTACTCTCTGCTGTGGTGACTTGAAAAGTTGAAGAACTGGTAACTGAGTTGGAGATTCCTTCCCAAGAACATATGAATGTTTCCATTATTCTGAAAATTAAGTTACCTTGAAAAGAAACACTTTGCCATTTAGTGGGATTCTTGAGTTGTCAGTAGCCTCCTCTAGAATTCAGTTGTATCTTCACTGAAAAGATTTAAAAGATTAAAAGATTGTTCCTTGACTTGGTAAAACCCACATCAAGGATCTTCTCTGACAGCACCATCTCAGTTTTACTCCTAAAAAATTATTAGTAATTTTCTTACTAGTGGAAAGAGAGTAAGTCTTAGTCATACAGACAGATGTGCTACCCTCACTTTGCCCTTTATTACCTGACAGTAGGAAAGCCTTCAATGTCAAGAGTTCAGTTTCAGCATCTGCAAAGTGATGCTTCCCTCACAGGATTGGTGAGCATTAAATGATGTATAGCATAGAAAGGAGTCTAGTACAGGGCATCTCATACCCTTTATATACATATGTATATAGCTTAACAATTAATATAATGTCTTGGGGGTTAGCCTTATTGTTCCACGTAGCTGGAAAAGTTCATGGAGAATAAAGCCGTGTCTTTTTCTTTTTTTCAAGTTTTTATTTAAATTCTAGTTTGTTAACATATATGGTAAAATCAGTTTCAGGTGTAGAATTTAGTGATTAATCACTTACATACAACACCAGGTGCTCATCACAAGTGCCCTCCTTAAAGCCCATTACCCATTTAGCCCATCCCTCCAACCACTTCCCTCCATTGACCCTCAATTTGTTCTCTATGGTTTGCTTCCCTCTCTCTTGCCTTTTTTTCCTCTTCCTCTATGTTCATATGTTTTATTTCTTAAATTCCACTTATGAGCGAAATCATATGGCATTTGTCTTTCTCCGACTGACTTATTTCACTTAGCATAATATACACTAGCTCCATCCACATCACTGCATTATTTCACTTAGCATAATATACACTAGCTCCATCCACATCACTGCAAATGGCAAGATTTCATTCTTTTTGACGGCTGAGTAATATTCCATTATGTACATCTACACCACCTCTTCTTCATCCATTCATCAGTCAATAGATATTTGGGCTCTTTGCACAGTTTGGCTATTATTGATAATGCTGCTTAAACATCAGGATGCATGTGCCCCTTTGAATCAGTAAATACCTAGTAATGCAATTGCTGGGTCATAAGGTAGTTCTACTTTTAACTTTTTGAGGAACTACCAGTTTGCATTCCCACCAACAGTGTAACAGTCCTTACACAACAGTGTAAGAGGGTTCCCCCTTCTTTGCATCCTCACCAACATTAATTTTAGGCCATTCCGACAGGTATGAGGTGATATCTCATCATGGTTTTGATTTGTATTTTCCTAATGATGTGATGTTGAGCATCCTTCACATGTCTGTTAGACATCTGGATGTCTTTTTTGGAAAAATGTCTGTTCATGTCTTCTGCCCATTTCTTAACTAGATTATTTATTTTGGGGGTGTTGCGTTTGATAAGTTCTTAATAGATTTGGGGTACTAACCCTCTATTGGATATATCATTTGCAAATATCCTCTCCCATTATATAGTTGTCTTTTAGTTTTGTTGACTGTTTCCTTCTCTGTGAAGAAGCTTTTTTTCTTGATAAAGTCCTAGTAGTCCCTTGCCTCCAGAGATGTGTCTAGTAAGAAGTTGCTATGGCATAGGCCAAGGGGACAGAATAGAAAACCCAAAAATGGACCCACAGCTATATGGTCAACTAATCTTCAACAAAGCAGGGAAGAACAGCCAATGGAAAAAAGACAGTCTCTTCACCAATAGGGTTGGGAAAACTGGACAACACACAAAAGAATGAAACTGGACTACTTTCTTAGACCAAAAATAAATAAAAAATGGATGAAAGACCTAAATATGAGACAGAAAACAATCAAAATCCTAGAGGAAAACACAGGAAACAAGCCATGTCTTAAAACTTTTTAGACTCTCATGGGACAACTAGGATGCTGCTAGATATAATACAGGTACTGATATACTACGAGTAATTGTCAGATCCGAACAAAAGATAGCATAACAACTCAGTCTTCCCTAATCACTTACATATGCCTGGTTCCTTCTTCCACATCCCTTCCATGGACTCTGAGAAGTGACTCAAAAAAGTTACAGTGACATTTATACGGGAAATTATTATAAGAGCAACTTGGAAAGGGGAATTCAGAGAGCAGTGTTCAACTGGCCAGGCTAACATTGTCAGCTCTTAGAGGAAAAATCGAAAGGAATCAGGTGTTTAAACATCTCCAAGATCTGGAGAAGGGTGGTGGAAGGGCAGCCCCAGATGAGTCTTCAGTATCACTCACATGTGCTCAATGTAACCTCTGCCCTCATACAGGAGGCTTCTGGGAGCACAAAATGAGTCTCTTTCCTCAGAAAACTCTTTTGTTCTTATTAATCAAAATCCCCAATCATTCTAGTAAAACCTGGCAATGTTAATCACATTCTGAAGAAAGTGAGTATTAGTAGCACTATGTTTAAAGAAATGAAGAATCTGAAGCACACTGATGTTGCTTTCCTTTTTCAAGGTCACTGAGAAGTTGAGACTAGAACCCCAGTGGTTTCAGCTTTCTCAAATTTCTCTCCATCAACTTAGGTAAAAGCTATTACTTGGATAACATTAGTACTAGAAAAATGAATGTAATATTTAAAAATATCCTTAAAGATCAGAATAGATAGAGAGAGAGAGAGAAAGGTAGTTAGACAGATATGATTTGGAGGGAATCAGTTATGCTTCCATGGTAAATATAGTAATCAGATATAAGAGAATAATAGCTACTCCAAAACATATAGTATCAGTATTATTAGGGTTTAAGGAAATACTTTAATTCCAATGAGTTGGTTCATAGCAAACATACTTCACTAATTTAGTTTTTGCATATTTGTTTCAAAAAAGGTTTTTAAAAAATTATCAAGTAAATTATAAGACTCCTTTTCATGTTAAAACACAAAAAAGTGATGTAATGAATACTGGGTGCTATACGCAAATGATGAATCACTAAATTCTACCTCTAATAATAATACAGTAACAATACTATAAATAATATACTATACGTTAATTAAATTGAATTTGAATTTTAAAAGTTTTAAGTTTATTAGCTGTTTTTCAGAAAGTTTTCATTTTATTTCAGAATCAATCCAATATACAGCACACCACCCACAGCAAACTTATGAATACAACAAATTTCATTTCATATATGGGGGACTGTAATGATATATATTTAAAATCTACTTTCAGCTATACTTTTTGCTTCTTTAAATAAAAAAAAGTCATAAAGTATCTTAATCACAAATCAAGTATACATGATAATTTCTCTTGATGTGTCATGATCCCTTCTCCCTCCAGAGGCCTAACACAAATGTGAGCTGATACGGCTCCCCCTTCATGTTTAAAAGGAAGGGAGCTTTGAGGATTGAAGTGAAGAAAGTAAGGCTGGAATTTCGCCTCATACTTTCTAAAAGTGTAACTTTAAATTCGTCTCTCTTCTGCAGGTCAGGGACTACCACCTGCCCACACCACCACCACATCTTTAAGGGCCTCAAGTTCACTTATGTACATAATCATCAAGCCTCCTAGCTGAGCGCATTCTTGAAATGGGGGTAGAGTACAATTGACTGTGGCCAAGAGAAGTTAACTAACTTCTCTGGCCCACTTTGAACAAAGTTCTAGAGGAGTTGGGGGCAGGAAAGCCAAGTGCAGACTGAGTTCCTTGATCCCCAAACCTTCCTCAAATGCTTCAAAATCCACTGTTCTAAACTGAGGACAGAACTACTGTCTGTACATAACTATTTGCTATCTGATTCAGGTGAACATCAAGAAACACTTTTCCATTAGCAGATGCTTCGCTGTTAGATATTCATTGCAAAGACAGCGAAAACCCTGAAAAAAAAAATCACAGGAAAACTAACAGCTTCTAAAAAGACATATGAAGCCAAAGGAAACTCTCCATTTGTCTGGAAAAATTCCAAACACCAAGAGACATTCATTTTAATGAGGGGGCGTCTGGGTGGCTCAGTGGGTTAAAGCCTCTGCCTTCGGCTCAGGTCATGATCTCAGGGTCCTGGGATCGAGCCCCACATCGGGCTCTCTGCTCAGTGGGGAGCCTGCTTCCCCCCCCTTCTGCCTGCCTCTCTGCCTACTTGTGATCTCTCTGTCAAATAAATGAATGGAATATTAAAAAAAAAAAAAGAGGTATAGAGATCTGTGCATTGCCGAAACTTGCCCTTCTTCCATGTCTCCCCCTTCTTCCAGAGCTTGTGCTGCTGGATAAAGCAGTTTTTTCCTTTTAGGACAGTTGTTCTTCGTCTTGCTTTGGTCAAAACAACAAAAACTAAAAGAAATATATACACCCTTAGGGGAGAAAATGTGCATCTCACAAAACTGTAACTTGGTTAAAAAAACCTCAAGCTTCTGCTCTGCACATCTTTTGCATAAAATTTACTTTCACTTGCTCCTTTTATGCCCTGAAATACAAATTTTTGACTACCTTTCCCCAGTGCCTATGTGAAAATCAGACTACTGATTAAGATCCCAATGGAACTGAACTATATGTTTTTTATCATTAATTGGCTTGAATTTTACCCATATCATTTTCATTCCTGGTATTTTTAACTCACTCAACAATATCTGTTAAGCGCTTAGGATGTATAAGGCAGTACAAAGGAGTCAGGGGAATGCCTGCGCTTTTTAGCGAAAGGCCAGTCCTGCCGACCACTGTTGAGCTAAATCCAAGAACACAAAGAGTACACTTAGGTGGGACTCCAATGGGAGGATAGAACTCTTCCTGTTTCTGTCAAGTTGCTTCTGCACCCCTCCCTCTGTTCAACCCTCACAGCACTTCCATCACTCTGTATCTTGGATCAACTGGATTCATCTAATTGTATGTTTTATCCCTGTTCATACCAAACATCACAAAAGACCCATGACACCAAAGTCATTCTTCATTCCCTGAAGGTGAATCCTCATCTGGTTCCATAGGCTCATCTCAATCTTCATCTGGTTCCATCTCCCACCTTCCATTTCCGAAATCTTTTTGTTCTCTATGACCCTGAAATTCTAGGTCAATCACAAACCCTCTTCCTTAAGTTTGCATCTTCTTTGAAAGTTCTCATTATATTCTTAATTGGTCTGAAGCTGGTTCCCCCTAAGGACACAGGTTTCCTTCCGGCCCTCTCCAACGGTGGCTGTCTGCTACTCCCCGGGTGCTGTGGAGTCTGCAGCTGGAGTGTGAGCCCTCTTAGTCCTCATGATCATTTCCAGAATATTTTCCCTCCTACCCTGGACTGTAGACTCCTCCAACACTGGACTCCCAGCATTTAGAGATCTCATCAGACACTTCCATCCCTGTGGCAGTCACTTTCCACACCTGCAGGAGTCTACTTATCTCTCTTTCTAGAAGAGGTTAGCTTTTGGCTACTGTCATTCTTTCTCAATATTTTTCTATCATAACTTAAAACCCAAATTGGTCATCCTTCCAGTAGCCTGGATTCTCAATTCCTTGAATTCCTCTCCTCCAAAGGTCTTCCCTTTAACCCCACCTTTGCCACTTATTCCATAGTCATCCCTTATTGTTACTTTAACTTCAATAATCCCCATACAACAATCACCACCTCTTAACTTTTAGCCCACACTCTACTAACCCAAATCTAATGTCATGGACTGAATATTTATGTCCTTCCTTCCTCCAAAAAAGTTATAATTTGAAGTCCTAACCTAATCCCTAATGTGATGGTATTTGGAGGTGGGTCTTTGGGAGGTCATTGGGTTACAGAAGGTCATGAGGGTGGGGGCCCCCATAATGGGATTAGTTCTTAGTGTTCTTAGAAAAAGAGGAAGAGAATCCAGATAGCATGCTCTCTCTGCCCTACGAGGACAAATCAAGAAGACAGGCTGTTCACAAGCCAGGAAGTGAGTCTTCACCAGGAACAGTGCGCACTTTGACCTTGGAATTCTCAGGCTCCAGAACCATCAGAAACAAATGTCTATTGTTCAAGCCATGTAGTCTGTGGTATTTTCTTATAGAAGGTCACACTAAGATCTCTAACAATTCTTCCAACCCACCAGGACCTACAACCCATTGATTCAACCACCTTTTCACTCTTACCCACTCATGCCATCCTCCTCTCTTCTTCCCTTATGCAGCTAAAGTCCTGTGTTCAACTATCATCTTCACCTGCCTGCATATACCTAATCGACCTTACTCATTTCCTGCTTGTGTCTCCAATTCCTTTCCTCCCATTCTTTCTTGACCTCATTCCCATCATGTGTTTGCCTCTACCCCTCTGTAGAAACCGTCCTTTTGAATCACCATCATTGCCACTTTTCTAAATCTAACAGTCATCACTGGGTCCTTAACTGTCCCCATATCCCTCCCAGTCTCCTTTGCTGTGTTTTCCAATCCCATTTCAAATGTTAGGGTTCCCAGGGCTTGTTTGCAGGCCCTCTCCTATGTCCCTTCTGCACCCACTCCCCAGGTCATCTACACAACTTTGTAACTTGGGGACCAGCCTGACCCTGATGGTTCCTACCTATATATCTCCAGCTCCAACTTTTCCCCAGAATCCAAACCCACATCACCAAATTATCTGCTAATATGTCTTTGATAAAATTATCTTTGATAATCTTCTTAAAGTATTTTTCATAGGTTATTTAGTAGACATCTAAAACTTAAATGCTCAAACTGAGCTTCTAATATTTTACCAAAGCCAGTGTCTCCTACAGCCTTCCCCATACCAGGAAATATATATCCACAACAGGTATATATTTTTAAGCTTTTATACTTTTTTATTTTTGTTATATTCTTTAAGTGTGTTTTTTCCTCCATACCAAATTTCCAATCTGCCTTAAATTCCTGCTTGTTCTACCTTAAATCCAGTTTGACCATTCTCACATCTCACTATCTACGTAGTCCAAGCCACCATAATTTCTGGCCTAGTTTATTGCAGTAACCTCCCACATAATCTTACTTCTTCTACCCTTTCTTTTCTGTAATCTATTTTCAACACAGTATCAAGAGCAGTCTTATTAAAGCTCTAGACAGCCAAGCCCTCTGCTTACTTTAAATTCTCCAATGTATTCACATCTCACTCAGAGTAAACCATAAAAATCTTACCACTCACAGGTCTATAAACTATTTGAATCCATATTCTCTTTTCCCCTTTTCTCCTACCTTCCTCTCCCTCACTCCAGCTATGCTGGACTCCCTAATATTCTTCAAACATACTAAACACAGTCTTATCTCAAGGACTTCTGTTGCTTTTCCACCTGCTTGAAAGCCTTCTATTCTAGATTTCTGCTTGGATAGCTACCTTACTTCCTTTATTCAGTTATCTCTCAGGGATATCTTCCTGACCATGATATATACATTTCAGTGCTGTTCACTATTTGTTTTATGTGCCATCCCAGAATGGGGCCATTGCCTTTCTTTGCAGCTGGGGTAAAAACAGGGTTAAAAACAGGAATGTCTACGCTGTTCTTGTGACAAAGGATCTAGGTTGTTGCTGCTCCTATAAATCAAGGAACCTACTACAACAGTAATTCCCAGTTTCTCCCACTGTTGGTGGCTACTGCCCGTCAACATCTTGCCTTTTTCCCTCTGCATGCATTTCTCACCTCTTGTCTTGCAACTTCCAGGCAGCCACAGAATCTGGAGATACCAGGGGACCTGGCACGTGACCTA